>JAMKYM010000057.1:0-252117 GCA_026541065.1 Canavalia ensiformis
CTCCGAATGACGAGCCTTCATAAAACCCGTAACTACGTAAGCCTTGAGTTTCCCATTGCACCGGGGAATACGTAGAGCAGGATCAAGTCCTGGCCAAAGCAACTCTCCATCAAATTATTTTTCACATTAAAGGGATCCAAACAGTTTTCAAAATCACACACTCAGTTAAGGGTGCCGTTCTTTGGAATGGGCAAGTGGGGTGCCTAATACCTTCCCCACTTGTAACCGACTCCCGAATCTCGAATCTCATTTTCTAGTTAAGGTTTTTCCAAACTTTTCCCTTAAATAAAAATTTGGTGGCGACTCCACGTTGATCAAAACAAATCTATTTTAAATTTTAGCGAGTTCGTCGTCTCGTCGGAATTACGGTTACGAGAATGTACAATAAAACCAAGGAATTCCCTTATGGTAACACCAAATGCATATTTTAGCGGATTCATCTTCAAATGATTGTTCTACATTTTAAAAAAAAAACTTGTCGAAGATCATGTAGATGATCTAATCAATGCCTAGATTGTACAATTAAATTGTCGATATACATTCAAACAATTTTACCAATAAGATCATGAAAAATTGTATTAATAACTCTTTAATAGATGGCACCAACATTTTTTAAACTAAAAGGCATTACCTTTCACTCATAAAGCCTAATTTCCCCTGAACTTAGGTGTATGTAACCCTAAAATATTTCTCAGCCTCTGTATAAACTAATTTATAGGCTGCTTTACTGTTCCTTTGAGCATGTCTTAACTGTGTATGGGTTAGTTGGAGGAAAGAACCTCCCCTTGATAATCCTGGGTGATTATTTGTACCTTGACAATTAGAAACACCTCTTATGTCGACCACCTACTAATTGTTACCTCCTTATGGTGTAGTCCTTAACTAGCTGATTCCTAATGTTGGGAGCCTTAGACTTATTGGGGTACTAGGTCTTCAAGGTGATGGCCTCTTGTTGCAAAGATAGTATCAAAGAATGCTTCTTTATTTTAGAATCTTCAAAGACCTTAGTTGCAACCTTATCAAAGATAACACTGCATCGAGGACATAATATAACCTTTTTTCCAGCATTTTTTTCTTTGGTCAAGAAGTCAACTAAATATTCATCGAATTTGGGGAATATTTCCCTAAATTCCTTCTCAAAGTATTTGATAGCCACATCAATGGCCACCATCGCATCATTAGAGTCTGTTACATCAACCATTTTTATTTAACATGGTTTAGCCATGTAGCCTCTAATTGAAGTAGGTCTGAGTCAATTTTGATTGGCATGAGATTCTTTTTTCCAAATTGAAAAAGACCTTCTTGTATATCCTTTTAGATTAGATCTCTTAAATGAATACAATTATTAGTCTAATGACTAAACATATTATGAAACTTACAGTATTTCCTGCCTTTACGCTATTCTTCAGATGGAATTTTATGATCATCTTTCAGATCAATTTGACCAACTTTTAGGAGGATGTCAAAAATAATATCAACCTTGAATATATCAAAATTATATTTCTTTCAACTTATATTATCTTTATCTTTTTCAAAGCATGTGGTAAGTGATTTGCATACATAGGGAGGTCCTTTTTTAGGTTTAACTATATTAATGTCTATGTCTTTGTTTTCCTCTTTGTAAGTTTTAGAAAATATATCTTTTTCTATCATGGCTATTTTTTTCAATGAAATTTTTTATCGAATTTTTAAAATTTTAGTTTCTTTGTATTTAAAAATTTGATTGTCTTATCTTTTTGGTAAATTGTGAAATATCTCTTATATGGGCATTGAACAACTTCTTTCTTATTTGAAACTATAAATCTCGCCCAGCCATTTGAACTAATTCATGTTTTGGAATAACTATAAAACATCTAGACTTCATAAGTATAAAATAACTTAGATAATTATCAATAGTTTCACCTTCAATTCGTTTAATATTTATTAAAACCATAATGCTAACTCTGGTTTTGCCTCTAAAGAATTGTTCGTGAAATTGTTTTTCTAATTGATTCCAAGAATTGATCGAATTTGGAGGCAGGTTTGTAAACCAGGTGAAGGTTTGCTTAGTTAAAGAACTGGGAAAGCACTTTATTTTCAAATCTTCATTATTTGGCATATTTCCACACTTAATGGTATATCTAGTAATATGCTTGATAGTTGACTCCCCATTTTCTCTAGAAAATTTAGAAAACATAGGAATCTTACAGCCTCTTGATATCTTAGTTTGAAGAATTGGTTCAGAAAAAGCTGACGTAAAATAAGGTCGGTTAATGTAACCAACATTAAACCCATTTTAATTCAGCATTTACTCAACAACATTAATTATGTTATTATACCCCCTATTGAATGTTGTCTAATATTATTCAATACAACATCTACTTTTTGGCTTCGATTAACCATATAAAAGGGTGGTTGATTACCCTCATTACCTAATCGAACATTCTAGTTTTGACAAACATTACCATTTTGTTCTACATTATTATTTTGATGATGCTTATTTTCCTAATTTGTATTGTTAAGTATAACACCCTAAAAGTGATGTCGCAACCGTAATTCCGACGAGACGACGAACTTGCTAAAATTTTAAAATGATAGAATTTTTATTGAATTATGTGGAGTTGCCACCAAATTTTTATTTAAGGGAAAAATATTTGGAAAAAACCCTGACAAGAGGAAGAGATTTAGGTTCGGGAATCGGTTACGAATGGGGAAGGTGTTAGGCACTCCACTCGCCTGTTCCGAAGAACGGTACCCTTAAACTGAGTGTGTGATTTTTGAAAATTGTTTGACCCCTTAATTAATGTGAAAATAAATAGATTGATGGAGGTTAGCCTAACAGGACTTGATCCTGCTCCTACGTATTCCTCGGTGCAATGGGAAATTCAAGGCTAACGTAGTTCTGGTTTGTGAAGGTTTGACCTTCAGAGGTGTTTGGAAGGAATGTGATATTTTGAAAGCATTTTTTGGAAAGCATCTTTGGTCCACTCATGCACAAGGCCCGAGGCGGCTACAGTAGCACGAGGGCCTATACAGACTGTTAAACGTTGAACAGTAGGTGAACCGCCAATTCCTCGCTTAAAGCTCGTCGCGTGAGACTAAGTATCCCAAAATATTTGACAAAGAACCTTTTATTTTTGAAAGGACCTTTGGTCCACTCATGCACAAGACCCGAGGTGGCTACGGCAGCACGAGGGCCTATACAGACTGTTAAACGTTGAACAGCAGGTGAACCGCCAATTCCTCGCTTAGAGCCCGTCGCGTGAGACCAAGCATCCCAAAATATTTGACCAAGAACCTTTTATTTTTGAAAAGACCTTTGGTCTACTCATGCACAAGACCCGAGGCGGCTACGGCAGCACGGGGGCCTATACAGACTGTTAAGCGTTGAACAGCAGGTGAACTGCCAGTTCCTTGCTTAGAGCCCATCGCGTGAGACCAAGCATCCCAAAATATTTGAAAAAGAACCTTTTATTTTTTAAAGGACCTTTGGTCCACTCATGCACAAGACCCAAGGCGGCTACGGCAGCACGGGGGCCTATACAGACTGTTAAACGATGAAAAGCAGGTGAACCGCCAGTTCTTCGTTTAGAGCCCGTTGCGTGAGACCATGGATCCCAAAATATTTGACAAATCATTTTTATTTTAGAGAAACGGGTCAAAAGGGGAGAATTTATCTGGACTAATAGACAAAGAACTTGATTCTTGAAAAGGAAGAAATTTTGTCTGAATTTCGGGGAAGTATGGGGGTACAATCAGAATCGTAGAAAAGTTGAGGTAAGATTACCATTAGGGAAAAATTTGGGGTTAAGTCGAAAATGTGTGATTTTTATGGGTCAATGTGCAATTATGAGAATTTTAATGTGCGATTATGGGGATTTTGGGGGTTAAGGTGCAATTATGGGAACTTTGGGGGTTAGTTTTGCAATTTTGAGAATTTGAGGGGTAATTTTGTAATTTTGAGGATTTGAGGGGCAGTTTTGTAATTTTGAGAACCTGAGGGGCAGTTGTGTAATTTTGAGGATTTGAGGGGCAGTTTTGTAATTTTGAGGACTTGAGGGCGGGTTGCAATTACTAAGAAATTGGGATCAATCTATAATTATGTGAGCCTTGGGGGCCCACCCTTTTGTTCCTCAGCCAGCTTGAGCCAACGCTCCTGTAAATCAAAGGTTGAAGTTGTGCACTACAAGGGGTCTTCATCCCTCACTTTGACCATCGCCTTGGCGGACCCCACCTCCATTTAAGGCTCCTCATTTGCATGCAATAATGCAAGGCATAAGGAGATTTGGGAAAATCAAAGGAACACCCCAAAGTGTCATTAGTGGGGTTCAAAACAAAGGCGTTGGGGTTACTAGGTCGGCCTCCCTTCTACTGGAGCCACCCACCCTAGTGCATATTCTTTCAATCCCATTTTAAATAAACTCAACCACTGGATTCTTATGGTGCGACTATGGCTAGGAAATGTGGGCTCCCATCTAAGCCAATTGACTTGGTCAGCCTAACACTTTCTCACCACTGGTTGGAACCTTGATCAAGGCCTTGGCTCCCCCTCGCCCGATGGACTCTCATGCCAACCTTCTCCTCAAACCTTCATTACACTGCCTACTTGAGCCATGAAGTCGAACGACGAGCGGGTACTTGCCGGAGCACGCTCGAAGGGATGTGACTCAGTTGGCCGACGTCCTTGGTCTCTTGGCCTGGGCACTGATCTCACGTCCAAAGGGTCTTTCTTGACTTGGTCGGTAGGGGCGATTCCTCCCTCCTAGGGAAGTTGACCTTAGCAAGGCCCGAGGAGCTCCATTACGTTCGCCTAACTCATCTCACGTAGCAATTCCAGGGCCAGCTTCCTACTACCTCTTGGTGCGGTTCTTGTTCTTCTCGATTTCTGGAGAGGAGCGCATCTTTATTTACTGATATGCACGATCCCATTCTCAGGCCAAGCTTAGGAGGAGGGAGCGGCTTGACCTCATTCGTAAGCGCAGAAACAGAGCACACAATGCCTCAGCTGCAGGAGATGCCTTTCTGAGTTCCCGACCTTGGCTTTGGCATCTTACAAGCATCCATCATGAGTGCGACCACCGCCCGCGCTCCTGCTGCTCGTGGTTATCTGAAGGAGAGGATCGTGACTTACTAAGGAGGTTCTTCTGGCTGTGTACTCTTAAAACAGAGGAACGCGGTTCTGCAAATAAGGACCAGCTACACCCCTAATTACCATTCATGCCTATCTGGTTCCCGTTTAGTAGTCAATACAAGTTATCATTCCTCCCCTGTGTTCCTTCTAAACACCCTAGCTAATCTCCCATCGGCTGCTTCTGTTTCTTTCTTTTTCCTCGAGTTAGCTCTCTTCTTAACGTGCGAACGTTCCTCTCAGATTTTGGATGCGATCCTCGTTCCATTTCCATGCTCAGGTTGGTGTGGTACATGTCTTGGGATTTTTGATCAAGGAACAGTGTTGATCCGTCCCTAATACGTGCGTCATGCCTCCCTAGTGTCTAATGCACATAGGTCCACACGAGTTCGAGAAGAACTCAGCGATCATAGACTTAATTCGAATCTGACAATCGGATCCCTACCACTATATCCTTGCCAATTTACGAATGATCTAACCAAATCTCATTCGTCATATATGCGAGGATCACTATAAGACTTAGGTTAAATCGATTGAGTTATAGTATTTACATGATTCATCTATTTCCGATTTGGCTTAGGTTCGAAACATTTAGTTTAACAGTTATTAATGCAGCAGCCATGGAAATCGAGAATTGAAGCATGAAGATTGAGTAACGTTACTAACCTAAGCCTTTCTTGACTGAAATTGGTGTGATGAAGTGGCGGAGGGTGGTTGACACTGGAGGAACGAGACTTCTGCGCATCCACAGTGGTAGAGCGTTCTTGAGGGAAGGATGAGTTGCGCTTCTCTGCCTTGGGGAATTCTCTCTCTCTCTCTCTTTCTTAGTTCTCCTGAAATTTTGGAGAGCCACCAACCCTTAAATCTTCGTCACGCCTTCTTTTATAGACCAATCTTTTGCTCCTCGTTCCTTTCTTTCTCCGCCTTTTTTATTAATCTGCTTTTGCTTCCTCTTTTTCCTTTTTGTTCTATTTTTATTTTCATTTGTTTTTGTTTCTGATTTTTTAATTATTTATTCATTTTTTAATTTTATTTTCAGATCTTTAATTGTAATTTCCTTTTTAGATTTTTTATTTCATTTATTTCCTTTTTTTTAGATTTTTTTTATTATTATTTTTTTTAATTTTTAATTTTATTTTTAATTTTATTAATTTATTTTTAGATTTTATTTTGTTTTTATTTTCATATTTTAGTTTTTTTAATTTTCTTTTTCCAGATTTTCCATTTTTTTAAATTATTTTTTAGATTTTTAAATTTTAAATTTCTATCTTCAGATTCTTAGTTTTTTAATTTCATATTTTAGTTTTCCTTAATTTTCATATTTTTAGTTTTTTTAATTTTCTTTTTCCAGATTTTTCATTTATTTTTACCTTTATTTTTCATATTTTTATTATTATTATTTTTCCTTTTTAATTTTTAATTTCTTTATTTTCCTTTTAGATTTCTTTATTTTCTGCTCTATCATTTTCTTCTGCTAGCCTGTTTTTCTGTATATATTTTGTTTGTTTTCTGTTAAATCTAATATCCACTTAAATTAGGGTTAATTAATAAATTTAGCAACCGGGAGCCTCGGACATAATTAGGTGTTTACAAGTGAATACCGTCTTTAACGTTTAAATCATATTTACGGTTCCATTTTTAAACTGTTACTTCATGATACAAGATCTTTAAAAACTACTTGTTAGTGAAAATATGGTAATTTTTAAAAAAACAAAATACTTTGGCATAAAATGTGACTCTCGTCATAGTGATTAATGTCACTAGAAGATAAACATTATAATAACGTTCCTCATGTTAATATGAAAGTTTTCATTTATTTATCCATCACAATAACATATTCATTTCTTTTACAACACTTCCATAAATATTTAAAATAAGACATACAAAAGCACCAATATCTTTTTACAATCTACAATCATCTATAACAGTCATTTATTATACATTATTTGGTAAGTGCGGACTTTCGTCATTGCTTCAGATATGAAGACCTCAAGGCTCCAACCTCCCAACTTATATGGTCAATCTCTATGAACATCATCGCCTTCTCAAAAAACATTGTTAGGGTCTAAGAAAGAAGATGGTGGAAAGGGTAAGAAACTAAGTTTCTCAATAGGATCTTACCCTAAAGTGAGTGACATTATTTCCATCCTAACCATTTTAATTTATTTATGAAAAGGTGTCAAGCATACAAATTCCTTCCTCATTTTAAAAATATTCTATTTTTTGAAGTGGTTCCACCTAAATTATGGAAGGGTTCGTGACAAACATAGCTATAAACATCATTCTTAACATGCTTCACCTTATCAATATGTTGTAACATAACATAAGGAGACCACCTAATACATTAACATCTCTTGCCAAGCACATATTCATGCTTATATAAAACATAACATCAAGATATTACTTGACACATTAATATCTCTTTCCATTCATATAGACACGCTCGTATAAAACATAACATCAAAATATTACTTAACACATTAATATCTCTTCCCATACACAGACATGCTCGTATAAAATATAACATCAAGATACTACTTGACACATTAACATATGGCACACCATTATACTTTTAATGGCATATTATTAAATATTTCTCAAGTGTTATTAGCTCTTTCACACGTATACTCAATAATCGTTATTAGAATATGAGCTCACATGGTCATCACCACAACACAAACATGGATAGCCCTAGCCTTTCCACACATGCACAAGTCCTTAATTTTGCACTTTTCACTATATGCTTGTCAAGTTTATTTTAGTTTGAAGCCTCATGGCTTTTAACATGCATAGTCCGAAACTTTCCACACATGCACAAGTCCCTAACTTGGAACTTTTCAAGTATGTGCTTATTAATTTTATTTTCGCATACTTATCGTGTCTTACATCATTCTCTTAACAAATCAAGAATATTATCCATACAATTTACATTCTTCATTATGTACTCACATCACATAATACATTACTCTTTAAGAAATCAAGAGTAACAACATGCATGTTTAATCATCCTAATGAATATGCCATGCACATTTAGTCATTAACCACAACTATTTTCATAATATCATTCACATATGATCATTATGTATAACATCATTCATACATGATCATCATACAAGACATCTTTTATGAGTAGTCATCATACATATTGTGAACATTAAATCATGTCCGAGAGGGAATCAACCAAATCCAGCGAATAATGAAAGGGAGGTCAGAACACTTGGGTCAACAATTACCAAGAATCAAACAAAAAAATATAATAATAAAAATAAATAAATAAATAAATTAGGAAAACATCCGGAAAGGGAATAAGGAAAAAACCGGAGGCCAATAGGAAACTAATTTGGCTGATCGAATAAATTAATTAATGAGACGTTTTTCGAAAAAGAAAAAAGAAAGAAGAAGGAAAGGTTAGCAAAGGCAGTTAGAACCAAGCTTAGAGGGATAACCGCAGGTAGAATAATTAACTACGGTCAAAGACAAGATATAAAAGGGAAAATCAAAAAAAGGAAGGGGGCTTTTTCCTACTGGCTTGAGGAAAATATTCGAGATTCCCTCTAAAAAAATCTGGAAGGATCTTCGGTTACTCTCTCAAGCACTACTGCACGTTTGGGTGACTCGGAGTGTGTTCGTCATTCGAATTTCTTACCTCCGATTGGATTCATCCCTATCGGCACAGCTAAATCTAGCCAAGAGGTGCTTCAATTCTAAGGCCCGTTGCAATTTCGCCATTGTCGAATTACACATTCCTCAGATTCAGAGACAGATTCTTGAAGGTGTCTTGCAATACTCCCGCAGAAGTTGATTCTGTTCTTGCTGGAAAGAGAATCTGTGGTTCTCAATTGGAGCTTGGTCCAGGTCAGTCTTCTTGAGAAATTCTTTGAGTTTGGACGTCTAAATCCGTTCGATTCTTGTTTCTCCTTATCTCATAGCTGAAATGAGTGTGGTTTATGATGAAATGTATGAACGAGTGTATGGCAATACTGTGATCTCGAGGCAATCTACTATGAGAGAAACCTGCTCCATTTGCATGATTGGATCACATATGCACTTATTGCCTAGAGTAACCTGCCAACTGATAGCGTTGTTTCTCCCTGTTATCTGTTGAAGTCCATGTTCAAGCATAGATTTAGTTTGGTCATGACATTCTGGTCACGTGATGTCTGCAAAATCTAGAATATGCTCAAATTCCACATATCGTAATTCGATCTCAGCTTAATCCGTAGTGTAACCTTCACAAGTAGGAGCGAATTCGTCAAATTGACATTGGTTTTCTTTAATGCATGAGTGATTCAGTAGTACCTTATATGTCTTAAATTTTGTAAATAAACTGGAAGTTATAATGTGTGTTGATCATGGTGATAAATCAGTTTTAACATAGGTCTGCGTGCTTCAATATAAGCCTTATCAGATATACACATTTGACTTTAGTCATGTTTCTGTCATGGTAAAACTCCTCTGTAGCTTAAGCATGGGGTTGTGACTGGCAAGGTGTTTGCTGTTGCATCAATTTTGGCCTTAGCCACTAGCTGGAACAGGTTTTGTTGAGTCCATGTCACTGTAAGTGTGCTAGCCGTAGGGTGTCCAAGTATAATAGGATGAGTAAATTAGCCTTCAAACTCTTGTAACTGGCAGCGGTAAGGAGAGGGATAAATAAGCAGAAGGAGGCTGATAGTTGTGGTGTAGAGCACTGGTAGGCAGAAGTAAAATCACAGTCCCTTGCCCACAGCGTTACCTAGATTTTGGCATGTTTATCTAGACTAATGATTGCCACTTTTAGTCATTTGGTACCAGGCCCAGTCCCTGTATTCACTTGGCAAAATCTAGGGGCCAACTAAGTCCTAACACGTTTAGGGATCTACATTTATCCTGGTCTGGTATGCTTCTTGGCTAGGCCTGTTTGAACCATATTTTCTAGATAGTTATGGGATACTCAGGCTGCAGTAGGAGTGGGTAAATTGAACCTGAAATCCAACAGCAGCAGTAAATTAATAACCATGGTTCAGAAACAAAAAAGAAAAAAACAATGGTTCTCTATCCAAAGCCATAACAGCCTATTCCTAAGGGATTGAATCAATAGGAAAGGCGAAGGGAGTGTTGTGGCGAAATAAATCTGGCTGGTTCGAGGTAGTTAGGCTCCCTGAGATGATTTTCAACCTAAGAATGATCAAGATGGTTATGTCGTCTGTTCATAGTAAACGTTGAGCCAAATTTGATTCGGTTGACCTGTGGAAACTGAAACCTGAGAATAGGAACTCGTGCAATGAATAAGTAAAAGGAAACCCTGAACATGGTCCTACAATGCTACCCTTGACTAAAAGCCTGATATGTAGCAGACCACTTACTAGGTTAAGAGGCCTAAGACTTTAGCCCGAGACAGGACCAGATGCAGCTAACAGTTTTATTGTTAGTCAAGTAACAGATTCAGAACTTGCATCTTAGGCCTACAAGAGGTCTAGATTACTCACGCTGATTTTGTGTCACAGCATTTATGGTTGCTAATATTGATCAATCTACCAGCTGGAACTCCAAACTAAGGGCCTGATTCTCTGATTCTGAAGCAAATACCTTGGAATTTTTCTTGGCAGGTTGAAATGAACCTAGAGGCCTGGTCTGGATCTCCACCATATTTTCCAAATATCCCAATCCTCTGAAACCCTGGGATAGATTAGCCTGCCAAAACCAGTTGCAGTACTTAGATCTACCAGGTTTAAAAGGCCTTATGAATGTAGCAACACCAATAATAACCTGATGTAGTCCTCATCCATATAGAGGCAAGAGAATTAAATTGCTGGAATCTGGTCTTTAATTAATTCCCCCTTTGGCACAGTTAATGTTCTCCTCATGGCCTTCAAATAGGCCCAACCACCCCCCCAATTTTTACTTTTCACAAGTTCTTGCCAAGCTGGGCTTAGTTTGAGAAAGGTTTTTAAAGTATAGGTTGTAAAACCACATCTAGGCCTTGACAGTAAATTCAAACCTGCTGGGAGAACAGGCCTCAAATCCATCACATCAGCAAACATATTAGTACCCTCTAATTTATACAGATCCTTAGCTAAAACAGATATCAATCAGGGTATGTCAGTTTAAGGAGGGAATACCAGTAAGTGAGTTTTTCATATCCCTAACTAGAAGTCTGGCTTAATTTTACAGATCCATTGGACTGGAAAAATGCCCTGGGTTTTGACAATGTTCTGAGGGCGGCCTGTGAGTGAAAGTTCACCATTTTATACCTGGAAGATTGAGTAAGCTTAGGTTCAATCTCAAGATAAACCTCTGGAACTCCTCTACTGTCAAAGGCATCCTTGCCAGACAACAGATCCGTTTGAAGCGTGGATTAGATCCACTTTATGTCTCCGATATGACTCTCACTACCAATACCCCTAAATTCTGCTACTCAGTTTTAATTAGGACTAGAAGATTAGCACATAATGATATAACTTTGAATGTTCAATTGAACCTAGGCCTAGCTTATTCTGAACCTAGGAGGGTGTACGGGGAGCCTATGGATAGTTTATGAGACCACTGATCAACATTTTGTTAGAGTTAGTTGACAATAAAAGCCATTAGGAAAATGCTAATTAAAGCAGTGTCTAAACCAGTCCATCCTTGGTCAAAATTTAAACTCAGGAGTCAAGTATCATCTGTGCTTAAAAGGATCAAGCCTGAATCTGATGTCCTCATCTAATAGGTAAGTCTAGGATTCACACCTAGGCTAATGTATGCAGATTTTGCAAGAAGAATTAGGAAAAATAGCAAATGTAGATCAATGATTCTGCATACTGCATAAAACAGTGTCCCATTGAACTGCACTCCCTTAGAGCTGTCATAGTTGGAAGCAGCAGCTGTCAAACTTTGTAATTGATCTTAGATGCCAGGAGTGTGATCTAAGTTTTGTTAGGTTCACCTCAGATTCTGTTGTGGCCTTAGCAATAAAGCTGTTATGGGAAATTGCCCTAGAAGTAAGAGCTGAGGAGTTTCATAACCTAGCCAAATTTAAATCAATATCATTCAACTACAGAACATATTGGCTGCTGTAACAGGTTTTAGTATGTTTTTATAAGCTAAAGTAAGGCTAAGTTAATTGAAAAGAACTTAAACATGATTGGTTGAGGACTGCTTAAGAATTAAGGAGAGGCTCGCCTCATGCTTAGAATGACCATGACAGTAGGATCACCACTTGACTGTGCACCTTTAACTCTTGGATAAACAGAATGCAAACTTGAAAGCCCTGTCAAATCTATGTTAAGTATTTGAGAATCCAGGCCACTCAAAATGGCTATATGGAGCCCTTGGAGGTTTGAGTCTAGATTATAAGGTAAGTAGGACTGATATCAGCAGGTTGTTTGGTTCGAATAGTAATTAAGAGAATAAGATCAATAGAAGTAGGCTTCGAAGAAGTAAAGTTAATCCACTTGTTTGTTGATCCAGTAGGAGTACATTCAGGGTATCCATCAAATTGAACTAAATAATAAGGAATTTGAAACCGAGGTGACGAAGTAGTAAGTGATATCGATACATTTAGAAAATTGTTCTTTTAATCATCAACTTGATTCCAAGAATAAGTCTTATGAGTGTATGCTAGGAAGCCAAAACAATTTTGGAAAAGAACAAAATAGGAGATACCAAATTACGGTTTATAAATCTGTTGTAGCGGCCCAATTTCAACTCCAGGTCTGAATTCAAAAGTTGGGTTAAGCCTCAATTTTGTTTCAAACTTCAATTATTTGGACCAAAGCCCAATTTCATTTACGTGTCTGTCCAATTCCGCTTGTTAAATTCTCCATTTCTTGGGTCAAGCCCAAATTCTCTTTAATCCCAAATTCATTTCTTAAATATTAATAACAATGATAAATAATAATACTAATAAAATTAAATCTCTTCAGCAAATTTGAGTCAAATCCAATTTTTTTAAAATGAAATTCAATTCAATTCTTCTCTCCAATTATCAAATCAAGTCCTTTCTTTTATCGCTATCTTCCAACTCAGAAATGTCTGTTTTCAAAAGTGTAGTGTCTGTTTTTAATTTTCTAAAATGTATGCAACGGGATTTTAATGCGAACAGTGACCTTCTCTGCTTGTTTTTTGTGTTTTAATTGTGCGGATCCATATTGACTTACGATGCCCGGGATTTCACAAGCATAAAAAGTTAGGAAACCCCTGTCTTCACTAACTCTGTAAAAAACATCTGTTTTCAAAATATCTGTTTTAATTTTCTAAAATGTGTGCAATCAGATTTTTAATACCAACGACCATCTACCATCTCTCGTTATTTCGTTTTAATTCGTGTGGATTCAAATGCGGCTTACGACAATTTGGATTTTGCAAGCACGCAATTTTAGAAAATCACTGTTCACTAACTCCTCTAAAAAATGTCTATTTCAAAATATCTATTTTAAAATGTGTGCAAGAGGATTTTAACACGAACACGCAACCTTCTCTGCTGTTCTGTGTTTCAATTCGTGTTGATTCCAAATACGGCTTACGACGATTTGGATTTTGCAAGCATAAATTTTAGAAAATCACTATTTACTAACTCTGTTAGAAAACGTCTATTTTAAATATCTATTTTAAATCTCTAAGGTCATTAACGAATTCCTAATACGAACAGGCAACCTTCTTCTCGTGTTAGCGTTATAATTCGTGCAAACTCACTCACGGCCTACGATGGTTTGGGTTATGCAAGTACGCAATTTTAGTCTATTCAAAAATCAATCCTATCCTCAAATCACCCCTCTACTTCTTCAAAAGATTAAGTCTCTTAAAACCAGAACTACGTAAGCCTTGAATTTTCCATTGCACCGGGGAATACGTAGGAGCAGGATCAAGTCCTGTCAGGCTAACCTCCATCAAGTATTTATTTACACGCTAATTAAAGGGATTAAACAATTTTCAAATAATCACACACTCAATTTATGGGTACTGTTCTTCGGAACAAGCGAGTGGGGTGCCTAACACCTTCCCCACTCGTAATCGACTCCCGAACCTAAATCTCATCTTCAAGTTAGGGTTTTTCCAAATCTCTTTCCCTTAAATAAAAATTTGGTGGCGGCTCCACTTTATCAATAAAAATCTATTTTCAAATTTTAGCTCGTCGTCTTGTCGGAATTACGGTTGCGACAGATGGCGACTCCACTGGGGACTTTAGAGAGTCAAACCCATTTCAAATTGAGTGTGTAGTATTGATCCCTTCCCTATTTATTTTCACGATTTATTGATTGTATGATTCATTTTTTCTGTATATCTGTTTGTTTGTTTGTCTATTTATTCTTTACATGACCCTAGGATAGATGAACAAGAAATTATTATGCATATTTTGCGCGATTTCCCCAATTGCAGGTGTCCCAAAAAAAATATATATAATATAACGTGCCCTCCATACATTATAATGCATAATCATGAGTGGGGCCCTATACCCGGGTCTGAGCGAAACCTAGGACTAGAGGGGTCTAGTGGTGTCACTTGGGATGCACGTCCCGTTTGGCTATCATGAAAACTCCAGCTAGAGTGCGTCCTTTTCATAGTGCCTTGTAACTGGTATCCTTCTCTACGGTTGCAGAAAGCACTAAGAATCAGAACTTGGCTCTGGTAACCAATTTATCCCAGGATTACAACCCACCTTTTGTGAAAGTGCATACATTAAATATCCTAGTCTCGTAGGACAGGTAACCTCAAAATAGGACACGAGGAGGGCACACTTCCAGCTATGTCGGTAAACCGAACTTGCCTACTCATATCATGTTTAAATCTATATCGTGCATTAGAATGTAATAGACAGCAAAAGAAGAGAGAAGAAAGAAAAAAGAGGAAAAAGAAAGAAAAAAATAATATATATATATATATGAAATAAATAAATAAATAAATAAAATGATGATGATGAAGATAATAAAGAGAAAAAAAAGAGAAAAAGAGAAAAGAGAGGAAAAAAGAAGGAAAAGAGAAAGAAGAAGTGATGCCTAGAGTAACTCCCCGGAGTTCACCCATAGCATGCTTGGGTGCATATACGTCATCCCATATCAAGTTCCTGCATTTTAATATCCTTCGCATATCATTTCCCCATCCAAAGGCATTATTGTTGCATACCATGCCCAACGCCTATCATCTCACATCATGCATCGATGCATAGCGCTCCACACCACGGTGGATGTTCGCTGTCTCATACCATATCATATTTTAATACGAGTCAGGTCATACCCAGCATATCATTCCATATTATGCTCCTATGTATGACTTTACCCGTGTCTAAATTAATATTGTACGCTTGAATTTTTTGGCATTAATACTTCAACTTATGTGCTTCGCATTAAATTATTCGATCACACACCTAATTATTTTCTCTATGTTTGTTTTCTTTTGAGGGAATCAGATTCTTGATGGCATCTAAGAGGGGTGAAATGAAAATTAATGTGGGGTCAGAATTGAGGAAAAAGCCTAAGATCGGGGCCAAAAATGACCGATTTGTCAAGTCTGGAGCCTTTGACCAGGAAACTGCAGACAATTCAGAAGTTAGCGTTCGAAAGGAAATATGGGAATATTTTAAACTTGCTGAAGATTAGGGTGCAAGAGGAGGCCATCACAGCCATGGTCCAATATTATGACCCACCATTGCGATGCTTTACTTTTGGGGACTTCCAGCTAGCCCCAACTCTGGAAGAATATGAACAAATCATCGGTTTACCCCTGGAAGGAAGCAAGCCCTACAGTCATTTGGAACACAGCCCTTCCTCGGCATCCTTATAGCACGCGCTCTCGAACAAAAATGATGAACGAGCTAGAATCCCAGAATGAAGAGCTGAGAAACAAAGTGGCTGACCTCAAAAAGCAGGTAGCTAAACTGATGAAAATGCTGGAAAAAAGCGCAGAGGGACCCTCAGGTGGAGAAGCAACCGATGCGGTTAATGTTTCTCGACCTTTACACATCAATGTGGATCAAGAATATGGCGTGCCACCTGGGTTCACGCCCCCATTCTGTCCCAACACACAACAAGCACCCGGTGTCCCCGTAAATCCGGGTGAAAATCCTCACACCTACCCCCCTGTCACTCACCACACAAACCCTCCCGTAAATTACCACATAAACCCTACCACATATCCGCCGCAGACGTACCCCACCGCCTCCTTCCCTCAAAACACCATCCCTAACTACACCTACATGAACACTACCACCTCCGAGAATCCCGCGTACTCCATCCCTGTAACCACTTATCCACTACACCCACAACAACCACCACCCCATCCTTACGGCTGAGCCGCTATTGGACCTAACCTTTATCCTTCCCCGGCGGGACAGGCAGAGAATGAAAACCAGGCAAACCCTTCCGGACAGGAAGCCCATCTCAGTGGTAGGTGGCAACATTTGGAGGAGAGAGTCAGGACCATTGAGGGCAGTGGTTACGGGATGACAGATGCTTCGGATCTTTGTTTGGTCCCTGATGTAGTAATCCCGCCCAAATTAAAAATACCGGAATTTGAAAAATACAAGGGGACGAGCTGCCCAAGAAGCCATTTGACCATGTATTGCAGAAAAATGGCTTCCCACGCCCATGATGATAAGCTGCTGATTCATTGCTTCCAAGACAGCCTTACGGGGGCAGCAGCTAGTTCGTATACGCAGTTGGAAAGGGCGTATGTTCGCTCTTGGAAGGACTTGGCCGACGCTTTCCTCAAACAGTATAAATACAACATCGAGATGGCCCCTAACAGGACCCAATTACAAAATATGATTAAGAAAGAGGAGGAGACCTTCAAGGAGTATGCGCAGAGGTGGAGGGAACTAGCTGCTCAAGTCCAGCCGCCCCTGTTCGAACGGGAGATGATAAGCATGTTTATGGAGACCCTCCCGGCTCCTTTTTACGATAAGATAGTGGGAAGCGTGTCTGCCAGTTTCTCTGATATGGTACTGATCGGAGGACGCATAGAGAGTGGCTTACGCCGAGGGCGTATCATTCATAATACCGTTAGTAATGTGAACATGAAAAAACCAACCAATAATTCGTGGAAAAAGAAGGACGAAGAAGCTCACCACGTCACTTACGACCCGCCTCGTCCGATAAACACACCACCACCCCCTAGTTATCAGATACCATACCCACTACAGTATCCATCACAATATCCACCACAATATCCGCCCCAGTATCCACCCCAATACCTTTAAATTGTAGCTACAGCCCAGCCTAACTATCAACCACCCCGTTCACAGCCCAGCCGCCACAAGCCACGCCATCTCTATCACAAAAAACATGGAATCAAAACACCAACTCAAACACTAACCAACCTCAAAAAAGGCCAAATAATGAAAGAAAGGTGGTGAAATTCGACCTAATACCCATGAGCTATACCGACTTGCTACCCCGATTGTTCCAAAACTCATTGATAGCGCCATGCCCCATGAAGCCGTTGGAACCTCCGTACCCGAAGTGGTATGACCCGGCAGCAAAATGTGACTACCATGCTAGGACATTCTATCGAAAACTGTCAGGGGCTGAAATATAAGGTCCAGAGCCTGATAAATGCAAAGTGGCTCAATTTTGAGAAAGACGCTCCGAGTGTAGGGAACAATCCGTTGCCCAACCATGCAGGGCCATCTGTAAATTGTATCGAGTCTGACTTTGAAATAAATATGCTTAACGAGGCCTTCTCAGGATATCCCAGGCCATTGGTCATCAAATACACCGAGGGGCCCACTGTTCCAACCCCAAGTGGGCTAAAACCCATGACCATAAAGGTCCCTGGGCCTTTCCCATACCATAACAACAAAGAAGTACCTTGGAAGTACGATGTAGAAGTGTCTAGAGGGAAAGGCGAGGAAGACAAACCCGAAGTTACCATTGACTTGATACCAAATGTTGTAAATATAGCCGGTATCGGTGGTATGACGAGGAGTGGTCGCATCTAAACTCCTAGGGAAGAAAGAAGAGAACAACCGTGTGGTGAGGCAATCTTGGCTGGTCCTAGAGCTTTTAAATCAAATAAGAGGACGAGGTAGAGGAATTGAAAAAACCCGTCTCTGATGAGGAGGCTTGTGAATATTTAAAGATGATCAGACAAAGTGAATACACAGTGGTCGAGCAGCTCAATCGTATGCCCTCGAGAATTTCATTACTGGTGCTTTTGATGAACTCCGAGCCTCATCAGAGGGCTCTGCTGAAGATACTCAACGAAGCTCATGTGGTGCATAACCTATCAGTGGAGAAATTTGAGGGTATCGCGAGCAATATAACAGCCAATAACTTCCTCACTTTTGCCGATCACGAAATACCTGAAGAAGGGGCCGGACATAATAAAGCTCTCCATATATCCATAAAATGTATGGACCACATCCTGGCAAGGGTGCTGATTGATAATGGGTCATCTCTGAATGTAATGCCTAAAGTAACTCTGTCTAAGCTGCCGCACGAAGATTCCCAGTTAAGGACAAGTTCGATGGTCGTCAGGGCATTTGATGGGTCTCGGAGGGAAGTCATAGGGGAGATCGATCTGCCGGTTCAGATCGGGCCAATTATCTTTAACGTGACCTTTCAGGTGATGGACATACTGCCCGCGTATAGTTGTTTATTGGGCAGACCCTGGATTCATTCAGCAAGAACTGTGTCGTCAAGCTTGCATCAAAAGCTGAAGTTCATCACAGACGATAGGCTGATTATCGTCTCGGCCGAGGAGGATTTTTTGGTCAGTAAAGCCACCAACCCTCCTTATATCGAAGCCACTGAAGAAGCTTTAGAAACACACTTTCAGGCCCTAGAGATCACTAATGTCACCACTATTAAGGAAGGGGAAGTGGTAGGCCAACCTCGGCCTCCAAGAGCGTTATTAATGATGGTCAAGATAATGTTGAAAAACGGGTTCAAACCCGGAGGCAAATTGGGGCAAAATGAAGAGGGATTGATCCAACCCCTACAGCTGAATAAGAACAAACGTCGACATGGGCTTGAATATAAGCCTACTAAAGAGGATAAAGAAAGATGGAAGAGGGTCCCTCTGCGTCACCTTTCGAAGGATTTTCGGAGTGCTGGGTACGAAACCCCAGATTTTGTGGCCATGCTGGATAGAGGAAAGATGATGCCCAGCATTGATGATTTAGTGACGGCCTGCCCGCCTGGGCAAGAATTGAGCAATTGGGAGACAATCGAACTTCCCATGACTTTTAATTCGGTCTCAATGTAATTCTGTAATTGCCATACATTTTTGAAAAAATAGAATAATATTGTATACACATTCTGATCAATACAATACAATTGAACTTTCCTACAATTATTTTCTCTTTCTTTTTCCCAATACACTCCCGTGTCTCACTTCCGTTTCACTCATTTTGCCATAACGCAGATCCAAAAATAACTCACTTAATACCAATCACGCTAGTATTGTATCAAGCAATTTCGACTGCCTCAATAATCAAGCGGACGAAGAAATTGAATTTGACTGCGAACCTTCGGAAGAATTGCTCAGGTTGATAGACAAAGAATCCAAGTCAATACAACCTCACGAAGAGTCTACCGAGCTAATAAATTTGGGGACAGAAGAAAATAAGAAAGAGGTAAAAATAGGCTCGTTCGTCGAGAGAGATAACCGCTCTCGGCTAACGGCATTACTAAATCAGTACAACGATATTTTTTCCTGGTCTTACCAGGATATGCCAGGGCTGGACACGTCCATTGTCGAGCACAAATTGCCTTTAAAACCCGAATGCCCACCAGTTAAACAAAAATTGAGAAGAATAAAGCCAGAAATGTCCTTGAAAATTAGGGAAGAAGTGAGAAAACAACTCGATGCTGGCTTTTTGGCTGTTGCAAATTACCCAGAGTGGGTTGCGAACATAGTACCTGTCCCCAAGAAAGATGGAAAAGTCCGGATGTGTGTAGATTCAGGGACTTGAACCGGGCAAGCCCAAAAGATGACTTTCCATTACCTCATATAGACGTGCTGGTTGATAATACAGCTCAATTCTCCTGCTTTTTGTTCATGGATGGCTTTTCAGGTTATAACCAGATTAAGATGTCCGAAGAAGATATGGAGAAAACTACCTTCATTACCGCATGGGGAACTTTCTGTTACAAGGTCATGCCTTTTGGTTTGAAAAATGCTGGAGCCACCTATCAGAGGGCCATGGTGACGTTATTCCACGACATGATCCATAAAGAAATTGAAGTATACGTGGATGACATGATTGCCAAGTCCAGAACCGAGAACGACCACTTGAAGGATTTGCAAAAACTATTCGACAGACTCCGTAAATTTAAATTGAGGCTAAATCCGGCGAAATGCACATTTGGAGTAAAATCAGGGAAATTGCTAGGCTTCATCATTAGTCAAAGAGGGATTGAAGTCGACCCCGACAAGGTCCGAGCTATATTAGAGATGCCTGCCCTGCAAACCGAGAAAGAAGTCCAAGGATTCCTGGGGAGATTGAACTACATCGCCTGATTCATATCCCAATTGACGGCTACCTGTGAGCCAATTTTTAAGCTTTTGCGCAAAAATCAACCCATGAGTTGGGATGAAGATTGTCAAGAGGCATTCGAAAGGATCAAGCTCTATCTACAGAACCCACCGATCCTTGTACCCCCGGTGTCCGGAAGACCTTTACTCATGTACCTGACAGTGACTGATAAATCCATGGGGTGCATGCTCAGCCAACGAGACGCGTCAGGAAAGAAAGAGCACGCGATTTATTACTTGAGCAAAAAGTTCACCGATTATGAAGCAAAATACTCCCTGTTGGAACGAACCTGCTGTGCACTAACTTGGACCGCGCACCGTCTGAGACAATATATGATGAGCCACACCACCTGGTTGATATCCAGGATGGACCCGATCAAATATATTTTCGAGAAGCTCGCCTTGTCTGGAAGGATTGCTCGGTGGCAAGTTTTGCTATCAGAATATGATATCACATACGTGACGCAGAAAGCGATCAAAGGTAGCGCCCTCGCAAATTACCTAGCTCAACAGCCCCTGAACGACTATCAGCCCATGTAGCATAAATTCCCCGATGAAGATCTGCTGGTAGTGTATAGTTTGGAGAAACAAAAGACAAAGGAAAAATGGACGATGATGTTCGATGGCGCTTCAAATATAATGGGCCACGGTATTGGAGTCATATTAATTTCCCCTGAGGACCAGTATGTACCCATCACAGCCAGATTAACCTTTGATTGCACCAATAATGTGGCTGAGTACGAGGCCTGCATAATGGGGATCCAAGCAGCAATTGAGACCGACGTCAAACATTTGCAGGTTTACGGCGATTCTGCCCTGGTTATTCATCAGATCAAAGGAGAATGGGAAACTAGGGATGCGAAGCTAATTCCGTATCAAGCCCATATTAGGGAATTGTTGGGACACTTCGAAGAGATCACATTTTCTCACATACCCAGGGAGGACAATCAGTTGGCAGATGCCCTAGCCACCCTATCTTCCATGTTTAAGATTGACCGGGACGAGGATATACCTCTTATCCAAATTCAACATCGGGATCGACAAGCTTTCTGTCAGTCAGTCGAAGAAGAGTCAGACGGTAAACCATGGTACCATGACATAAGGCGTTTCCTGAAAAATAGGGAATATCCCGTTGATGCCTCGGAGAATGATAAGAGAACCCTGCGCCGGTTGGCCACAAACTTTTTCCTTAATGGCGAAATCCTCTACAAAAAGAATCACGATATGGTTTTGCTTAGGTGTGTGGATGCAGCAGAGGCCAGCAAAATCGTGAAAGAGGTCCACGAGGGATCCTTTGGTACCCATGCCAATGGACACGCCATGGCAAGAAAGATCCTCAGAGCAGGGTACTACTGGTTAACCATGGAAAATGACTGCTACAAATATGCCATGACTTGTCACAAATGCCAGATATACGCTGACAATGTCAATGCACCATCCACCTCTCTGAATGTGTTATCTTCACCATGGCCGTTCGCAATGTGGGGTATGGATGTCATCGGACCAATTGAGTCCAAGGCTTCCAACGGACACCGATTCATACTGGTGGCCATAGACTATTTCACCAAATGGGTAGAGGCAGCTTCTTTCGTCAGCGTAACCCGGAGTGTGCTAGTAAGATTCGTGAAAAGGGAATTAATTTGCCGATATGGGTTGCCAAATAAACTCATCATAGACAACGGCACCAACTTAAATAACAAGATGATGAAAGAGTTATGTGATCAATTTAAAATCCAGCATCATAATTCTTCCCCGTATCGACCAAAGATGAATGGGGCAGTAGAAGCAGCCAATAAAAATATCAAGAAGATCATTCAGAAGATGGTGCTAACGTACCGAGACTGGCATGAAATGCTCCCTTACGTTCTTCATGCCTACCGCACTTCGATTCGCACGTCTACTGGGGCAACTCCATTCTCACTTGTATATGGAATGGAAGCCGCCCTTCCCATTAAAGTAGAAATCCCTTCACTAAGGATTTTAATGGAGGAAAAATTAGAAGAAGCAGAATGGGTTCAAACCCGAGTGGACCAATTAAACCTCATCGATGAAAAGAGGCTGACAACAATGTGCCATGGGCAGCTTTATCAAAGGAGGATGAAGAGGGCCTTTGAAAAGAAGGTTCATCCTCGGCAATTCCGAGAAAGGGATCTGGTACTCAAGAAAGTGTTGCCGGTACAAAAAGCATCACAAGGCAAATGGGCTCCGAATTACCATGGGTCGTACGTCGTTAGGAGAGTTTTCTCGGGAGGGGCTTTAATTCTAGCAGATATGGATGGAAAGGATCTGCCTAACCCAACTAATTCAGATGCTGTAAAAAAGTACTATGCCTAGGGATGCGAAAGAGGCAAATCAAAAAGCCCGCTAGGTTGAGAACCCGCACGGGCGACCTAGGCAAAAGTTAGGGCAAATCAGAAAGCCCGCTAGGTTGAAAACCCACAAGGGCGACCTAGGCAAAAGTTAGGGCAAATTAGAAAAAACCCGCTAGGTTGAAAACCCGCAAGGGCAACCTAGGAAAAAGTTAGGGAAAATCAGAAAAAGCCCGCTAGGTTGAAAACCCACAAGGGCGGCCTAGGCAAAAGTTAGGGCAAATCAGAAAAAGCCTGCTAGGTTGAAAACTCGCAAGGGCGACCTACGCAAAAGTTAGGGCAAATTAGAAAAAGCCCGCTAGGTTGAAAACCCGCAAGGGCGACCTAGGCAAAAGTTAGGGCAAATCAGAAAAAGCCCGCTAGGTTGAAAACTTGCAAGGGCGACCTAGGCAAAAGTTAGGGCCAATCAGAAAAAGCCCGCTAGGTTGAAGACCCGCAAGGGCGACCTAGGCAAAAGTTAGGGCAAATTAGAAAAAGCCTGCTAGGTTGAAAACCCGCAAGGGCGACCTAGGCAAAAGTTAGGGCAAATCAGAAAAGGTCCGCTAGGTTGAAAACCCGCAAGGGCGACCTAGGCAAAAGTTAGGGCAAATTAGAAAAACCCGCTAGGCCGAAAACCCGCAAGGGCGACCTAGGCAAAAGTTAGGGCAAATCAAAAAAACCCGCTAGGTTGAAAACCCGCAAGGGCGGCCTATGCAAAAAGCTAGGACCAACCGAAAACCCGCAAGAGCGGTCCAGGCTGAAGCAAAGGAAAAATAGCAAGGAAGGCAGGACTAACTGACCAGACCCCTGTCGACACATGGGCAAATCTGTGGAAGGGGCGACAGATTTTAGTCAGGAATGATTAGACCTTGCCGACACCAGGGCAAAAGGGGTAAGAAAGGAAATGATTTAGGGACAGTACGCACAAGTTCGGACCAACACTGAGGCAAATTCCGGTTTCTTAAGAAACTGGATTGTTGAGATAAAAGATGTTACGAAATACGATACTAGCGTGAGCTTCGGTCAAGACCTCATACCTCTCAAATCTGCACCTTCTAATACCTCCCAATATGTCAAGACCCAAATATTCTCCTTTACTTCCGCTCTTACCCAATGTTTAATTGCATCATCATTGATCAGATATATGTATAAAATTTAAATTGCGTTTATAAAATGGCAATTACTTTAGTAGAGACTACATTAAAATCATGATTGGTTTGAGAATTTCTTCATGACTGATAATTCTTCAATAATCAAAGTGATGCATCTTGTCCAGCACAGTCGTAGGTGGGCTGAATTCGTAGACATAGAATAAGAGAAGACAAAATCTCCGATTCTTGCTCGTTCCAAACTTAGAGAGTCGTGCTATAAGGAACCAGGGGAATCCAAGTCTGCTAATAAAAAAGGGGAGAACATTTCCTTTCCGAAACTATCATCATGCTTAATTTCTTGCTCAGCCTATTCAGGCACTGCATTTTAATTCTCTGCATCTTGACTTATTTAGGCCCATCATGTTTAATTTCTTGCTCAGCCTATTTAGGCACTGCATTTTAATTTTCTGCATCTTGGCTTATTCAGGCCCATCATGTCTACATTCTTCCCAGCCTATTTAGGCATTGCATTTTAATTTTTTGCATCTTGGCTTATTCAGGCCCATCATGTTTAATTTCTTGCTCAGCCTATTTAGGCACTGCATTTTAATTTTCTGCATCTTGGCTTATTCAGGTCCATCATGTCTAAATTCTTGTCTAGCCTATTCAGGCGTTGCATTTTAATTTTCCGCATCTTGGCTTATTCAGACCCATCATGTCTAAATTTTTGTCTAGCCTACTCAGGCGCTACATTTTAATTTTCTGCATCTTGGCTTATTCAGGCCCATCATGTCTAAATTTTCGTCCAACCTATTTGGGCGCTGCATTTTAATTTTCCGCATTTTGGCTTATTCAGGCCCATCATGTCTAAATTTTTGTCTAGCCTACTCAGTATTTGCATTTAATTTTTTCGCATCTTGGCTTATTGGGCCCATCATGTCTAAATTTTCGTCTAGCCTATTTAGGCCCTGCATTTTAATTTTCCGCATCTTGGCTTATTCAGGCCCATCATGTCTAAATTTTCGTCTAGCCTACTCAGGCGCTGCATTTTAATTTTCTGCATCTTGGCTTATTCAGGCCCATCATGTCTAAATTTTTGTCTAGCCTACTCAGGCGCTGCATTTTAATTTTCTGCATCTTGGCTTATTCAAGTCCATCATGTCTAAATTTTCGTCTAGCCTATTTAGGCGTTGCATTTTAATTTTCCGCATCTCGGCCTATTCAGGTCCATCATGACTAAATTTTCGTCTAGCCTACTCAGGCGCTGCATTTTAATTTTCTACATCTTGGCTTATTCAAGCCCATCATGTCTAAATTTTTATCTAGCCTACTCAGGCGCTGCATTTTAATTTTCTGCATCTTGGCTTATTCAGGCCCATCATGTCTAAATTTTCTTCTAGCCTATTTAGGCGTTGCATTTTAATTTTCCGCATCTCGGCCTATTCAGGCCCATCATGTCTAAATTTTCGTCTAGCCTACTCAGGCGCTACATTTTAATTTTCCGCATCTAGGCTTATTCAGGCCCGTCATGTCTAAATTTTTCCCAGCCTATTTGTGCGCTGTATGTCAATTTTCTGCATATCGGAGTTTCTCCCCAACCCATTCGGGCATCGCATGTCAACATCTTGCATCTAGACTCAGGGCCTATCCTATCAAGACATGCACATTCAAACCCATCCGGTCATTAGGCAAGGTTCGCAAGCTTACCCAAAGTCCCTCCCCGGAACTATTATCCTCTAATCTATCCGGGCAGGAGTTACCCTTGTTCTATCTGTTACTCCGGACATGATTTGTTCACATCTTTACTCATTTTCTTACCATGATAATCTAAAAACCTATTTCTCGCTCTATCTAGTAAGAAAATGAGTAAAGAGGGGCAAACTGTGAACACTAAATCATGTCCGAGAAGGAATTAACCAAATCCAGCGAATAATGAAAGGGAGGTCAGAACACTTGGGTCAACAATTACCAAGAATCAAACAAAAAAAATATAATAATAAAAATAAATAAATAAATAAATTAGGAAAGCATCCAAAAAGGGAATAAGGAAAAAACCGGAGGCCAATAGGAAACTAATTTGGCTGATCGAATAAATTAATTAATGAGACGATTTTCGAAAAAGAAAAAAGAAAGAAGAAGGAAAGGTTAACAAAGGCAGTTAGAACCAAGCTTAGAGGGATAACCGCAAGTAGAATAATTAACTACGGTCAAAGACAAGATATAAAAGGGAAAATCAAAAAAGGGAAGGGGGTTTTTTGCTACTGGCCTGAGGAAAATATTCGAGATTCCCTCTAAAAAAGTCTGGAAGGATCTTCGGTTACTCTCTCAAGCACTAATGCACGTTTGGGTGACTCAGAGTGTGTTCATCATTCCAATTTCTTACCTCCGATTGGATTCATCCCTATCGGCGCAACTAAATCTAGCCTAGAGGTGCTTCAATTCTAAGGCCCGTTGCAATTTCGCCATTGTCGAATTACACGTTCCTCAGATTCAGAGACGGATTCTTGAAGGTGTCTTGCGATACTCCCGCAGAAGTTGATTCTGTTCTTGCTGGAAAGAGAATCTGTGGTTCTCAATTGGAGCTTCGTCCAGGTCAGTCTTCTTGAGAAATTCTTTGAGTTTGGATGTCTAAATCCGTTCGGTTCTTGTTTCTCCTTATCTCATAGCTGAAATGAGTGTGGTTTATGATGAAATGTATGAATCTGAGTGTATGTCTGCGTCTCGAGGCAATCTACTATGAGAGAAACCTACTCCATTTGCATGATTGGATCACATATGCACTTATTGCCTAGAGTAACCTGCCAACTGATAGCGTTGTTTCTCCCTGTTATCTATTGAGGTCCATGTTCAAGCATAGATTTAGTTTGGTCATGACATGCTGGTCACGTGATGTCTGCAAAATCTAGAATATGCTCAAATTCCATATATCGTAATTCGATCTCAACTTAATCCGTAGTGTAACCTTCACAAGTAGGAGCGAATTCGTCAAATTGACATTGGTTTTCTTTAATGCATGAGTGATTCAGTAGTACCATATATGTCTCAAATTTTGTAAATAAACTGGAAGTTATAATGTGTGTTGATCATGGTGATAAATCAGTTTTAACATAGGTCTGCATGCTTCAATATAAGCCTTATCAGATATACACATTTGACTTTAGTCATGTTTCTATCATGGTAAAACTCCTCTGTAGCTTAAGCATGGGGTTGTGACTGGCAAGGTGTTTGCTGTTGCATCAATTTTGGCCTTAGCCACTAGCTGGAACAGGTATTGCTGAGTCCATGTCACTGTAAGTGTGCTAGCCGTAGGGTGTCCAAGTATAATAGGATGAGTAAATTAGCCTTCAAACTCTAATAACTGGCAGCAGTAAGGAGAGGGATAAATGAGCAGAAAGAGGCTGATAGTTGTGGTGTAGAGCACTGGTAGGCAGAAGTAAAATCACAGTCCCTTGCCCACAGCGTTACCTAGATTTTGGCATGTTTATCTAGACTAATGATTGCCACTTTTAGTCATTTGGTACCAGGCCCAGTCCCTGTATTCACTTGGCAAAATCTAGGGGCCAACTAAGTCCTAACACCTTTAGGGATCTACATTTGTCCTGGTCTGGTATACTTCTTGGCTAGGCCTCTTTGAACCATATTTTCCTGATAGTTATGGGATACTCAAGCTACAGCAGGCGTGGGTAAATTGAACCTGAAATCCAACAGCAGCAGTAAATTAATAACCATGGTTCAGAAACAAAAAAGAAAAAAATAATGGTTCTCTACCCAAAGCCATAACAGCCTATTCCTAAGGGATTGAATCAATAGGAAAGGCGAAGGGAGTGTTGTGGCGAAATAAATCTGGCTGGTTCGAGGTAGTTAGGCTCCCTGAGATGATTTTCAGCCTAAGAATGATCAAGATGGTTATGTCGTCTGTTCATAGCAAACGTTGAGCCAAATCTGAGTAGGTTGACCTGTGGAAACTCAAACCTGAGAATAGGAACTCGTGCAATGAATAAGTAAAAGGAAACCCTGAACATGGTCCTACAATGCTACCCTTGACTAAAAGCCTGATATGTAGCAGACCACTTACTAGGTTAAGAGGCCTAAGACTTTAGCCCGAGGCAGGACCAGATGCAGCTAACAGTTTTATTGTTAGTCAAGTAATAGATTCAGAACTTGCATCTTAGGCCTGCAAGAGGTCTAGATTACTCACACTGATTTTGTGTCACAGCATTTATGGTTGCTAATATTGATCAATCTACCAGCTGGAACTCCAAACTAAGGGCCTGATTCTCTGATTCTGAAACAAATATCTAGGAATTTTTCTTGGCAGGTAAAGATGAACCTAGAGGCCTGGTCTGGATCTCCACCAGATTTTCCAAATTTCCCAATCCTCTGAAACCCTGGGATAGATTAGCCTGCCAAAACCAGTTACAGTACTTAGATCTACCAGGTTTAAAAGGCCTTATGAATGTAGCAACACCAATAATAACCTGATGTAGTCCTGATCCATGTAGATGCAAGAGAATTAAACTGCTGGAATCTGGTCTTTAATTAATTCCCCCTTTGGCACAGTTAATTTTCTCCTCATGGCCTTCAAATAGGCCCAACCACCCCCCAATTTTTACTTTTCACAAGTTCTTGCCAAGCTGGGCTTAGTTTGAGAAAGGTTTTTAAAGTATAGGTTGTAAAACCACATCTAGGCCTTGACAGTAAATTCAAAACTGCTGGGAGAACAGCTCAAATCCATCACATCAGCAAACATGTTAGTACCCTCTAATTTATGGAGATCCTTAGCTAAAACAGATATCAATCAGGGTATGTCAATTTAAGGAGGGAATACCAGTAAGTGAGTTTTTCATATCCCTAACTAGAAGTCTGGCTAAATTTTACAGATCCATTGGGCTGGAAAAATGCCCTGGGTTTTGACAATGTTCTGAGGGCGGCCTGTGAGTGAAAGTTCACCATTTTATACCTGGTTGATTGAGTAAGCTTAGGTTCAATCTCAAGATAAACCTCTGGAACTCCTCTACTATCAAAGGCATCCTTGTTTGTGACAACAGGATCTAGTTTCAAGGCAGGGATTAGGTCTGCTATGTCTCAATATGACTCTCACTACCAATACCCCTAAATTCTGCTACTCAATTTTAATCAGGACTAGAAGATTAGCACATAATGATATAACTTTGAATGTTCAATTGAACCTAGGCCTAGCTTATTCTGAACCTAGGAGGGTGTACGGGGAGCCTATGGATAGTTTATGAGACCACTGATCAACATTATGTTAGAGTTAGTTGACAATAAAATCCATTAGGAAAATGCTAATCAAAGCAGTGTCTAAACCAGTCCATCCTTGGTCAAAATTTAAACTCAGGAGTCAAGTATCATCTGTGCTTTAAAGGATCAAGCCTGAATTTGATGTCCTCATCTAATAGGTAAGTCTAGGATTCGCACCTAGGCTAATATATGCAGATTTTGCAAGAAGAATTAGGAAAAATAATGATGATTTGGGGTAGTGGTAAGGAAACTAAACTCATGTTGTAGGTTATAAGCTATGACAGTATCTGAAACTTGAAAGTTGAGATGCTGATTTCATAGCAATCCCTGGTATCTCTGATGTGAAACCTTAAGATCTGGTTGTGGCTCGGGTTTGAGAGATATGTTTAAAGGTTTTCTGGTCCTCTGTACAATGAGCTACTGTGAAAGATTAAGTCTAAAACTCAAATCTGGTAAGACTTGAATCCACAGTAATAGCAAATGTAGATCAACGATTTCGCATCGCATAAAACGGTGTCTATTGAACACTCCCTTATTTATCACGGTTAGAGCAGCACATCAAAATTTGTAATTGATCTTAGATGCCAGGAGTGTGATCTAAGTTTTGTTAGGTTCACCTCAGATTCTATTGTGGC
Source organism: Canavalia ensiformis (assembly GCA_026541065.1). Classification (NCBI taxonomy): domain Eukaryota; kingdom Viridiplantae; phylum Streptophyta; class Magnoliopsida; order Fabales; family Fabaceae; genus Canavalia; species Canavalia ensiformis. Next base: position 29,876 of record JAMKYM010000057.1, read on the forward strand.
CTTAGCAATAAAGCTGTTATGGGAAATTGCCCTAGAAGTAAGAGCTGAGGAGTTTCATAACCTAGCCAAATTTAAATCAATATCATTCAACTACAGAACATACTGGCTGCTGTAACAGGTTTTAGTATGTTTTTATAAGCTAAAGTAAGGCTAAGTTAATTGAAAAGAACTTAAACATGATAGGTTGAGGACTGCTCAGGAATTAAGGAGAGGCTCGCCTCATGCTTAGAATGACCATGACAGTAGGATCACCACTTGACTGTGCACCTTTAACTCTTGGATAAACAGAATGCAAACTTGAAAGCCCTGTCAAATCTATGTTAAGTATTTGAGAATCCAGGCCACTCAAAATGGCTATATGGAGCCCTTGGAGGTTCGAGTCTAGATTATAAGGTAAGTAGGACTGATATCAGCAGACTGTTTGGTTCGAATAGTAATTAAGAGAATAGGATCAATAGAAGTAGTCTTCGAAGAAGTAAAGTTAATCCACTTGTTTGTTGATCCAGTAGGAGTACATTCAGGGTATCCATCAAATTGAACTAAATAATAAGGAATTTGAAACCTGAGGTGGCAGAGTAAGTGATATCAGATACATTCTGCAGAAAATTGTTCTTTTAATCATCAACTTGATTCCAAGAATAAGTCTTATGAGTGTATGCTAGGAAGCCAAAACAATTCTGGAAAAGAACAAAATAGGAGATACCAAATTACAGTTACAAATCTGTTGTAGTAGCCAATTTCAACTCCAGGTCCTGAATTCCTCAAGTTGGGTCAAGCCCCAATTTTGTTTCAAACTTCAATTATTTGGGCCAAAGCCCAATTTCATTTCTGTGTCCAATTTCCGCTTGTTAAATTCTCCATTTCTTGGGTCAAGCCCAAATTCTCTTTAATCCCAAATTCATTTCTTAAATATTAATAACAATGATAAATAATAATACTAATAAAATTAAATCTCTTCGGCAAATTTGAGTCAAATCCAATTTTTTTTAAAATGAAATTCAATTCAATTCTTCTCTCCAATTATCAAATCAAGTCCTTTATTTTACTACTATCTTCCAACTCTGTAAAATGTCTGTTTCCAAAAGTGTAGTGTCTGTTTTAATTTTCTAAAATGTATGCAAACGGGATTTTAATGCGAACAGCCGTCCTTCTTTGCTGTTTTTGTGTTTTAATTCATGCGGATCCATACGCGGCTTATGACGGTCTGGATTTTGCAAGCATACAAAGTTAGGAAACCCCTGTCTTCACTAACTCTATAAAAAACATCTGTTTTCAAAATATCTATTTTAATTTTCTAAAATGTGTGCAATCGGATTTTAACACGAACAGGCAGCCTTCTCTGCTGTTCTGTGTTTTAATTTGTGTGGATTCAAATGCGGCTTACGACGATTTGGACTTTGCAAGCACGCAATTTTAGAAAATCACTGTTCACTAACTCCACTAAAAAATGTCTATTTCAAAATATCTGTTTTAAAATGTGTGCAAGCGGATTTTAACACGAACAGGCAGCCTTCTCTGCTATTCTGTGTTTCAATTCGTGTGGATTCCAAATACGGCTTACGACGATTTGGATTTTGCAAGCATAAATTTTAGAAAATCACTATTTACTAACTCTGTTAGAAAACGTCTATTTCAAATATCTATTTTAAATCTCTAAGATTCGTGCAACAAATTCTAATACGAACAAGTAGCCTTCTCTGCTGTTCCGCGTTATAATTCGTGCAAACTCACTTACGGCGTAGACGGTTTGGGTTATGCAAGTACGCAATTTTAGTCTATTCAAAAATCAATCCTATCCTCAAATCACCCTCTACTTCTTCAAAAGATCAAGTCTTTTAAAACCAGAACTACGTAAGCCTTGAATTTCCCATTGCACCGGGGAATACATAGGAGCAGGATCAAGTCCTGTCAGGCTAACCTCCATCAAGTATTTATTTACACGCTAATTAAAGGGATCAAACAATTTTAAAATAATCACACACTCAATTTATGGGTACTGTTCTTCGGAACAGGCGAGTGGGGTGCCTAACACCTTCCCCACTCGTAATCGACTCCCGAACCTAAATCTCATCTTCAAGTTAGGGTTTTTCCAAATCTTTTTCCCTTAAATAAAAATTTGGTGGCGGCTCCACTTTATCAATAAAAATCTATTTTCAAATTTTAGCGGGCTCGTCATCTTGTCGGAATTATGGTTGCGACACATATCATATTGCTCTTATGTACTCACAAAGTAATACAACATGTTGACATAACATTTTCAAGCAAATAATTATCTTCTAAATCAAGACTTACTTAAGCTTATCATAAATTCTTGGGCAACATAATCACATACGCCCATAACATGTCCAACTTACTTAATTCATAACATTTAATGATGAATCACTCATCGAAGCTTATTCCACTCATCCTTTAAAATTATCTCTCAACCTTTCCTTTTCTTAAAGGTTAAGTTATTTTACATAATTTCATAAAAATCATGATACTTAGAATTTCTTTTTAGGTGGTCGAATGATACCTCTTGATTTATTTATTCTTTGTGTGCTTCAATTTACATGTCTTATGCATAACCTATTTAAATTAGGTTTAAGGATTATGTATTAGTAAGATTTTAACTTGCTTCCATTTAACTACACATGGTCGAATGGTATCCATACCATTGTCAAGCCTCTCTTAAACCCTTATTTCTTCTTTTACATGTAAGCATCCTTATTGCACCTTAATTAAGGTTTTAAATTCAATTCTCCTTAATTAATATCAAGGTGGCTGAATTCTCTAGATCTCACTTTTATTTCATAATTAGTTTCCAATCATCTTCTAAAGCTCACCCAAAATCCATTCTTAAATTTTAGCAAAATTTTAAGATAGTTTTCTTACCAGTTTTACAACGTCTTCCTTACACTTACTTAGGATCCCCTTGGCACCTTAATTGAGATTTTAACTCCAAATTTCCTTAATTCTTAAGAAGTGGATGAATAAACACACATGGATCCTAAGGCATCATGGTTCACTTTTCCTTAGCTTAGAAGGTGATTTCTACTAGTTAAGGTTTAGGTCATTAAACATTACCAAGTTTGGAGAATTTTAAGACTTCACCTTCACTCTTGAAAGGTATGGCCAAATGGTCATATTCTCATTCACTACACCATAATTCATTTTTTATCATCACCTTATGCATCTTTGAGTTGAGGTTAAGTCTTAACCAAGGTTTTAACTTAATTTCACCAATTATGGTTATTATAGTCAAATGGTCATCCATACCATCCCTAAACCTTTCTTACACTTTTAATTCTTCTTATTCACATACTAAGGGTCCTAAATTAACCTTAATCAATATTTTGAAACCATTCTCTCTGAATAAATTAAAAGTGGTTGAATGGTCACCCTTTTATCCTAGGACATTTTAGTTCATTTTTTTTCTTACTTAGGAGTTCATTTACACCATTTAGGACTTAATATTATAGTTTATGTCATCCTTAAAAGTTTTTAAAAGATCTTACCCATGTTAAACAAAAGAGGAATGCTTCCCATTGAGAACTCAAGGTCATTTTCTTAAAATTCCTTCTCACATGATCTTTATTCCATGATTTTGTACACTTTTAGCACCATTAACACTTAAATCCATGGTCATGGTTAAGGAAATTCATAAGTGTAATATGAAGTTTGTTCCATTTTTGGTCCCAAAATTTCAAATTTCTCTTAGTAGATTTTAGATCTATGTCCAAGCCAAGCTTATTGAACTTAGGGTTTAATTTTTCTTAAATTGTAACTATTTTAATCCATGGGTTTAGATCTAGACATCTTAGTACGCAAGTCATTTTAAGGAATTTTAGCTGATTAAATTGCTTCTAAAGTGGCTGCAAGCACTTTAATCCATCTAAACTTCACTTTAACTTTCAAAAATCACTAAAAAGGGTGATACTCATTTTTAACCATACAAAGGCAGTCTTGAGCTCTCACAAGTTCAAACAAAATGAGATCTATGGATCTTAGAAAAAGGATCCATTAAAAGAAGAAATTGAACCATAAAAATTTAGATTTAAAGCTTAAAAGACAAAGTAGTAAAATCTTACTTGATGGAGACTTGAGATGGGGTTTTGTGGAGCTGTAATGGCTAAACTTGGTCCCCCTTGGTGGTCCACAAAGATCTATTAATGGTGGTGGTGGGACTTGGTGATTAGAAGTTGATTTTAGCTTAAACTTCAAAGATATATGGAAGCTTAGGTTTTATTTTGGAAGTTTTTAGAGAATTATCTAAGTTTTTAAAAGGTATGAAACTCGGCAAATGAAGTCTCCCCATTGCCTTAGTGAATTTGACTAAGGCTAGGATAATTTAGGGATTAATTTTCTACTTAAGGACATTTGGGTAATTTTATATGTAATTTCTATTTTTAAAAATAATTAAAAATATGAGAAATTATCCTTTTAAAATCATATTATTTTTAATTAGACTGACTTTGTCACTAATAAAGTTTAACTTACCTTAAGCAGTTAATTTTAATTAAATAAGGTTAATTAACATTAATCATAGTTAAAGGAATCTATACATTTATGATTTTTTTCTTATTTGTCATAAATAAGATGATGACTCATATGGTGAGTCACCACCTCATTTTTCACATGAATTTTTTGTCCAAACTGTGTGAGGCCCACTTCCTACTTTTGTTTTCACATTTTCTTACCCTCCTAGGCCCCAAAGGTATTTTCATAATTTTTCTCAGCATTACTTAAGTTTCCAGATTATTCCTTTGATATTTCATATTTCTAACACTTATTGGTTATTTCCTAAGTCAATCTAATGTTATTTGATATCTTTTTAGAAACAATTTAGCCATTTGAAAAAAGCAAAGCTTTGTATGGGCGTTTTCAGAATTTTTAGAGTTGTGAGGGATTTTTTATCCCTTATTTGTTACTAATATTTTCTTATGACATTTTAATCATTCTTAATGTCCTATAATCTCTTAGAATGTCTTTTACCTTTTTTTATATTTTTTCTATATATTGTTTGGGTTGCCTAAGTATAAAGATATTTTTGTCATTTATATCAAACTTTCTAATTTCTGTCTTTTTCTCTTATTCCTACTTTGTTTCTTTCTAAAAGTTATTTATATCCTAAATAGTTTATTATGAAAAATTATGGATGTTACATTAAGTGATGCTGCAGGCATCCTAATTTGATCAACATGGGGGAGACCAAACACTTCTGCAATACACCCTATCTAAGTGCCTAAGAGTTTATAACTTTGGTTGGTGATTTCCAAAAGGGTTAAACACATATGTCATTTGTTGTGAAAGCAGATTAATCATATCAAGGTTGCTTTCATCCATTTATTTCCTAGAAGATTGTAAGGTATTATTTGTAAAGGATATTGCAGGTATTTGATCTCTCGAAAAAATATGAGAATTTGAAGTTCCCTGTTGGAGTTGTCTTAAGAGTATTAATGTTAGGATTTTCTTAGGTCATGGATATAAATCCAGAGGATAACCCATAAGAAGGATCTACCAGATTACTTCCTATTTCCTGATTTTGGTTTTGAGTTGAAGTAGTGGTCTATGTAAACACTGTTGGGAGTGCTAGGAACAGGGTTTGGGTTTGACACTACAGGGTTTAAAATAAGATTAGATTATCTTGTTTCAATACATATGTTACCAGATTAGGGATTGTTTGAATCTATATTGGCATGGTTATTATTAGATTCTTTTTTATTTTGGATTGAGAAAGAAGAATTTTTATTTTTATTAGTCATAATTCTTATTCCATTTCTCAAAATCATACACTACAAAAAATATTTTAAATGTCAGGACACTAGTGTCCCACTAGGTGTGTCAATTTGTTTATGTAATATGTATCTTATAAGTCCGACTTCAACTAGTTTTATGGTAGTGACTTGTAAACTCAAACTCAATTTCTTACATATTTATCCACAATTTTATGGGAGGTTGGATCGTTACCTTCTGATCTGTAATAGGAAGAAAATAATAATAAATAAACAATTTAACAAAACAATAGAAACATATAAGCAGCGCATAAATGAGATGCTTTAAACTTGCAGAAGACCTTCCTTGTGAGCGCTTGAGTTTAAATAAATGATGCAAAGTGGATTGTGAGTAATGATTGAGTTAGCACAAAGTATTTCTTACCAAGTAACTTCTCATATATATTTCGGCATGCTTACAAAATAAACACTATAACCTATTTATAAGCTTTATTATAATATAACTTTCTTAACAACTATATTTTTTACATCAGACACGTGTTACAAGATCCAATACATGAACACACATTGTACCTATACAACTAACAAAAACAACTAATATTTCTATTGATAACTAACACATACTCGATAACTTATCATAATACACCTCTATTTTTCTTTCATCTTCAATCGACGTCTCCGGTTCATTTGTCATATTATCTCCATCAAAATTAAAATACTTTATTTAATTTTAACTTACATTTTTATATACTAACAATATGATTAATTAATTTAAATATAAAAAGTTAGTTAAACATTTTTATTAATTAAATCATTAATTATTTAATAGCAACCAAGCGTAACTAAATATTTCTCCATTTTTACACTTCAAGTTTGTTCACTTTGAATGTTAATGGGTTGTTCACAAGCGTATTCAATGTTTTGTATCATTGTGTAAACAAGTATTTCCCTCATTCTATGTAGTTAGCTTTTTGATAAACAACAATCAACAAATATAATTTTATTTTATTCTAATCTATTGTACCCATATGATTTATGAAAATAAATTCTTTTCTATATTTTTTATTATAAATATTAGATTTAATAATTAAATAAATAAAATTATTAATATAAGAATTGAAATTAGATATTAAAAATAAAATGTGCAGAAAAGTAGAATTATTAATATAAGAGTCCATTCTTTTACGCATATAGTCAAAACAAAAATCTATAAACTTACCCAACAACCATATATATGGAATTCGCATGTGTTTTCATACTTAATAGGGATACACAATTTGTTTTATTAGATATATTAAAGGGAGGCAATACTTTAGAGTAATCACTTGAGAATATAAAAACAGCAAGAAAATATATTAATGATTTTTCTATTGTCAACTAGAATATAGACTTACTTTTCAAGTCCGTGTTATATTATTAAACAAATCATCGTCGATTTCTACGGAGGACACATATAATATGAGTATTCTTAAGTTTCCTATTGTGTATTGGCGCGGTGTTCATTTTTTGTTTCAATACATTCCTTAATTATTTTAATACGGAGATACTAGGCTATCAAGAGTGGAGCGTTTAGAGACAAATTTATTTTAAGTGGTTTATTGAAAACGTTGATGCGGAATATTTTTTTTATTTTTTTTGAATTTTAGTAATTTAATATTTTAAAGTTATATTATTTGTATTGATAAAATATATTGTATAATACTGTGTTGAGTAAATAATTTTATAATTAATTTTAAAAATATACTTAAAATATATTGACAGTTAAAATTATCATAATTTTTGTAATATATATTTTTTTACCAATCAATATAAAAATTATTTTTTAATTGGATAAAATTTTAATAGATGTAAAAATTAAATTTTTACATCGATTCAATCCTCAATGCAAAACGTAGCAAAAATCTATATTGTTTATTTTTATACCAATTCAATAATTAATATAAATTTTTTTTAATTTATTTAAAAAATATTTTTTCATTATTATGAGATGTATTATATTTTTTTTATCTATGAACATAAAAATTCTTTAAAAGTAAATATAAAAAAAGAAATTAAATTATATTCATATTCGTAAAAAAATTTTAATTAATCTTAATTTGATTTATAAAATACGATGATGATTACATAGAAAATTTAATAAATATAAAAGACAAATTTATATATTAAATATTTCTAAATTTTTATCATAAAAATTAAATTTATTTATAAATTTTTCTTACAAAATAACTTTTTAATGATTCTTTAATCTAAACCAAACACATATAGTATTAGTTAATTTAAAATACATAAAAATAATACATTTAATAATATAGAGTATTGTTAAAAAAGTTAACAAATATTATTCAACAAAAGTAAATTGAATTTTCTTGTTTCCTATACAATTTAAATAAGTTTTCTAAAACTTTAAAATAAACAAGTTATACAAGTACTCGTAAATAATATTAAAGACATAAATTTTTAGCATAAATGATTTTTAATAAAAAAAATTTTTTTATAGGATTTAGTTCAATAAAAAAATTTTACTAATAAAATTAATGGGTATACCATAAATTTTTTTAAAACCATTAATAATCAATAAAAAATTTAATTATTACCAACAAAATAAATATTAACTTACCAAATCTACGGTATACAAACCAAACAATAATATATATATATATATATATATAATAATAATAATAATAATAATAATAATAATAATAATAATAATAATTGATACCAAAACAAAGACAGTATAAAAATAAATATATTTTTGCATCCCAATCTTGTAACATCATTGTTTATTTTCATCTTCTGTGCACCGTTTTTTTTCTTTTTATTTTTTTTAAAAAAAAATTTCTTATTTATCAGTTTCTTCCTGCTCCTCATCTTTTTGTTCTTTCTTTTTTTATTTTAAAAAGTTTACGTGGATTCACTTTCATTAGTGACTAACGTGACAAGTATTTACATAACTATCAATATTTACAAAATAGCAACCATGAGTCACTTAAAAATGACTAAGTCTTCAAATCTTTCTCCACTCTTTTAAGTCGAGAACATCTTCTTTCGATCAACAAGCTTTTCTACAATCCGTCGAGAAGGGAATACTTATGGAAAAGTCAACACCGTTCAAAAACCAATTTTGTTTTCGTCGATTATCGAAAATAGCATAACGACAAGGCATGTCATACATAACGTGGTCGAAGACGAACCAAACTTGACCGTCAAATTCGAATTACATTTAATATTAACAACGTGATGCTAATATTTTACTGCGAACTAAGGCATACTGTTAATTCTAATAATGTATATTGTTGGTTTTAAATTAGTTTAATTAATTATGTAAAAGATCATTTTGGTAATTTTATTTCCACAATTTTTTATATTTTTAATATATATGATTAATTAATATACATATTGAAAATTAGCTGAATATTCCCGTTAATTAAGTCGTCAAATATTTAACAGTAACCAAGCATAACTGCACATTTCTTCATTTTCACATTTTAAGTTTGTTGACTGAGTATTAATGGGTTGTTCACTAGCATATTCAATGTTTTGTATATCATCGTGTAAACGAGTATTTCCCTTGTTTTAGAAAGTTGTTAGTTTTTTATTTTGATAAATAATAATAAAATAAATATAATTTAGTTTTATTCTAATTTATTGTATCATTTATTCTCTGTCTATTTTTTTAAACCTCTTTTTTTAGTTGGTCATTTTCTCTCTTTTGTTATTATAAATATTAGATTTAAGGGTTAAATAAGTTTAATTATTAATAAAAAAAATTGGGATTAGATATTAAAAAAATTGCAAAGAAAAAAATCTAAATTCTGTGATGACCAACAAAGAGAGTCCACTTTTGTACGTATATAGTCAAAACAAAAATCTATGAACATACCCAACAACCATATATATGGAATTCGCATGCGTTTTCATACTTAATAGAGATCCACAATTTGTTTTATTAGATATATTAAAGAGAGGCAATACTTTTGAGCGATCACTTGAGAATATAAAAATAGCAAGTAGCTATTTTAATGATTTTTCTATCGTCAACAACAATATAGACTCACTTTTCAAGTCCGTGTTATATTATTAAACAAGTCATCGTCGATTTCTGCGGAGATCATATATATATATATATATGAGTATTCTTAATTTGCGTTTAATTTGTATTGGCATGGTGTTTATTTTTTGTTTCAATACATTTCTTAATTATTTTTAATTTAAAAATATTTTTTTTATATTATTCTGTCCTTCATTTTGTTTAGAAAACCAATTAGATACTCTTTATCTTTATAATCGAAAAATAGAATAGTATTGAAACATATTTTAAACACCGAATCAAGTGCTAATGATTATATAAGATTGAAAATTACATTTTCAAGGTAGAAAAATTTAAAATTTGCTAAATTAACAGTGGATCAAATTTGTTAAATTTTAAAATTAGATAGATTAAAGTTACTTCAGAAAATTACGAGACCAAATTACAAATAAATCAAATTAAGAGAATAAAAAATACAATTAAACTAATATTTTATCATTACTTAAATAACTACCGAATTATTTTCTTTATTTAATAAAATTCCTCTCAAGCAGAACCATCGCTTAGGTTACTTTTATTTTCTTTTTATATATTACCTTTTACCTCTATTATTTGTGTCAACATTAATATATTATTTGGATAAATAAATGATTTTTTTCTCTATTTATTGCAATAAATAAAAGAAAAAAAATAGAGGATGGTATAAAAATTTTCTTACATAAAAATTTAATTTAATATTTAGTTTAAAATTTTAATTATATTATTTTTTAATAAAAATTATTTAATATTTATACAGATAAAAGAATATTTACAAGGGTAATTGAATTGCATAAAAGACTAGCAACGACACACAGGAAAAGTATATAAATGTTAACCGATGACTGGGTAACCATTGTACTAATTATTAATATAAGAAAAGGTTAATTAAATATTAATTTTTTGTTATATTTATTTTTAATTTTAATTTTTTATTATTTTATAATTTTAATTTTTCATTTTACAAAAATTAATAGATTTAACTATTGTCATTAAGGTTTTTTATATTTTAATATTTAATAATGTTTCAGCATATAATTTAATTTTTAAATTATTCATTAGTCATATTTTAAAATTTTAAGATATTATTTAATTTTTATAAATATTAATTTATATATTTTGATCACTAACTATATTTTGTTCATATTTTATTTATACACTATTTATATTTTTATAAAAAATAATTAAATTAATATTAAATTTTACATATTAACATCTTTAACTATTAATAGTGTATATGATGTAATTTTCAAAATTAAATTACATATTTACTTAAACAAGATTATTGTTTAGTAAAAGAGAATTGAACAACTGAAGTTAAAATAAATAATTTTTATAAATAAAAAAGAAAATTGGAAGGAATTAAAATAAAAAATAAAATACAGTGGATTAATACAAATTTCTTGAAGTTATATTTTTTAAATATGTGAAGTTATATAGATAAAAAAATTGAAATTTGGTGTAAAGAAGGAGAAAATAATTTTATTATATATATCTCAAGAAACATAAATGTTATCTATAACAATTAAATAAGTAGATGATCCATGAAATATATGGATTATCTCGAATACAAGATTCTGTAAAAGTAAAAAAATAAAAAATAGAAAAAGACTGCGTCACAAATAAGATGACCAGTTAAACAAGGTCTACCTATAAAATAATAAAAGTAATATTATTTTTATTTAAAATAAATAAAAATAAAATAAAATAAATGATATAAGAAGAAAAAATATTAGAGAATTTAAAATAAAAATAACTTTAGAAATAAAAAATAGATAATCATGATTTGTTAAAAATTGGAAGGAAATTTGGTGGGGTTGACAGCTTTATTAAATATTCCAAGCACTACGGGTTGACAGCGCTATTAAATATCCGAACCCTCTTCCACACTCCTCACCCCAAATCGCCATTTTCTCTTTGGAAAACAAATGGGAAAAACTAGAGATAAAAAACTCGGGAAGAGCGGAGACGATTGGCTGGAAGAATCGTTTGCTGATATCATGGGTCACAATGCAACCATAAATAAAATGATCCGAAGCCGTCCAATGCGACACCAGTTACCGAAGCAATCGTCTGGTGAAAGCAGTGATTACAAAGCATCCATGATAAATGAAATGATCCGAACCCGTCCAAACCGATTCATATTGCCCCAACCATCGTCGGAAGACTTGCAAAACAAAGAAGCGCCAGAAGCTGCGAAGACTTTGCCGGCGGATGATGAAGGCGGCTCGCTCCCAAGTAATATTTACACACTAATTTATTTTGTCATCACACGTCTTATTTTATTTTATCTTGAATTTCTCTTTCATAGATATCATCACGATATATGTTCAAAATCATGATTTTTTATATAATTAGGTGATTCAGTTTTTGATTTGATGAAAGAAAGTGGGATAAGCTCCATGATAGACAGCGATGACGTATCGGAACTAATTTCCAAGCGACCTAAAAAGGGAAAAATGTATTCAACTTTGGAGACAAATGTTCTTACAACCTTGAATGAAATTCGAGCGCGTGAGAATTACGACGGTATTCTGGAAGATTTTCTTGATATGGGGGTTGAGATAGCTGATGCAGTAACTATGTTGACGATTTTGGGCAAGTCAACTGATGAAATTGAATCAGTGGGTGAAATTGCTCAAAAATCGGCAGTGCTATTGCAGGCCGCGTGTACACTACAACAGGAAGGAGTAGCACTTATTGGGAACTGCGTACGCAAATTAAAGTCCATAAATTTTGATAAATAAACTTGCTCAAGACAAGTGAAAATGAATGCAGAGTTTCAAAATTCTAACGATAAATATTGTGTTTTCTGTGTTGTTATTGCTTGTGGGTTTTGTAGGTTTTATATGGGTTATTAATAAAAGTTGTGGGTTTTGTATGTTTTATATGGATTATTAATAAAGGTTGTGGATTTTGTATTCATTGTCAATAAAAAGTTTGCGATTTACTTTGTATCAGTTCTAAAATAAAACGAGTTATTTAATTTGATTATAAAAATTGATATTATATTTAAATTAATTTAAAAGTAATATTAAAAATAAATTAATTTAATCTAATTTAATAATTTGAATATAGTTAATTATTTTATTTAGTTTATATTCTTTAAGCGATAACACATTTTATGTTTGTAAGAAAGGATGCTAATAAGGTCAAAACAAATAAGATGAATTACCAAATTTCTTACTTCATGGAAATAGTGAACCCCTTAAAACTAACTACTAGGAACCAGGATTACATCTAAAGAATATGATAGAAATTCATAATTAGTTATTTCACAACTATTCTCCACATTTGTCATGCCATCAGCATACGTGTTGGTCTGTTAATATACGTTCTTAATGTGTGAATATTGTCAACATGCTCCGAAAGTTTCCAAAAGGTTCTTGTCCGTGCATGATGGTGATTAGAGGTAGGAAAATGATATTGAATGATATGTAAGGACAATCTAATTAAAATCTACTTTCTACAAAAAAAAATTCTTCTATTTTAATTTTTTTTTATATTTTTTATTTAATTTTTATTTTTAATTTTTGTATTTTTTATTTTTATTTTCTATATTTTTTCAACTTTCAGATTTCATCTTCCCTTTACCACTTTGGATGATTCTATTCAAATAAATGTCTATGAGTAGTAGATAAACCTTGTGTCATAAAAGGGGTGTGTGCTCTCCTTGCCTCCTGTGTGGGTAACATGTCCTGTGGGTCTAAGATTTTTTAATGCATGAACCTCTCATGAGGCGGTTTGTAATCCTAAGGTGTAGAGGTCATTAGAGCCAAGTTCCAGTCCATAATGTTTACTACAACAGTAGAAGTAGCCACTAGTTGCAGGGCATTACGGATAGGACGCATCCTAGCTGGAATTTTCGTGATAGTCAAAGAAGACGTACATCCAAAGTGACACCACTAGATCCCTCTAATCCTAGGCTGCACTTAGACCCGGGTATAGGGCCCCACTCATGACATGAATGCATATATGTAATGTGTGGAAGGCATACCAACAAATGAGGAAATCGTGACAAGTATATATAGAGCACATTTGAAATTCATCTATCTCAGAGTTGTGCAATAGATAAATAAACAGACAAATAAATAACCAGATAAAGGGATCAATAATGCACACTCAATTGTAAACAGACTTGATTCTCTAAAGCCCCTAGCGGAGTCGTCATCTATCGCAACCGTAATTACGACGAGACGACGAACTCGCTAAAAATCTTAGAAAATGATTTTTTTATTATGTGGAGCCGCCACCAAATTTTTATTTAAGGAAAAATATTTGGAAAAACCCTAACTTGAGGAAGAATCTAGGTTCGAGAGTCGGTTAGGTGTTAGGCACCCTACTCCCCCGTTCCGAAGAACGGTACCCTTAAACTGAGTGTGTGATTTCAGTATTTTTGAAAACTATTTGATCCCTTTAAATAGAATAGAAAAATAAATATAGTTGTATGAAAATAGTCTGACAAGACTTGATCCTGCTCCTACGTATTCCCTGGTGTAATGGGAAACTCAAGGTTACGTACTTCTGGTTTGGAGGCTTGACCTTCGGAGGTGTTTAAAGAAAACAGAGTATCTTGAAAATATTTTAAAAGAAGATCCTTAGTGCACATATGCACAAGATACAAGGAAAACGAGGCTGCATTGGGACCCATATGAATCTCTAAACATCGAACAGCAATGAAACCGCCAGTTCTTATTTAGAGCCCATCGCGTGAGACTTAGGATTCGAAAACAAGATTTTTTATGAAATTAATTAAAAAAAGATTCTTGGTCCACATATGCACATGGTCCAAGATAACTACGGTTTCACTGGGATCCATATGAATCTTTAGACATCAAACAACAGAAAAAGCTACTAGTTCATGTTTAGAGTTCATCGCGTGAGACCTAGAATTAATGAATTTAATTTAAAAATAAAAATAATAAAAAAGGGATTGGGTTTAGGTAGAAAAAGAAACAAGCTTGACCCCAAAAGGAATGGATTTAGATTTTAAAATTTGAGGAAAAGAATTAAACTTGATTTGAATTAAAGTAAACTGGATTTGAGATTAGAGGAAAAGAATTCGACTTACTTAAAATAGAAAATAAATTAGGCTTGACCCAAATTGAAGGAAACTTGGTTTCAAATTAAAATGAAATTGGGCTTGACCCAATATGAAAATAATCTTGATTTTACATTTTACATAAAAGAATTAGGCTTAATTCGAATAAAAATTGATTTCCGATTAACAACAAAGAATTAGGTTTGACCCAAAATAATTGTAAAGCCAACTATTTAAATATTTTAATTTAATCTAGCTGAATTAGAGCAGCCCAATTAATGATAAGCAGTTAGTATACTCGGGAGTGGCCCATAAATTGATGCTCAAGGGCGTTCAAAATTAAAACAAATGGCGTCACTGGGGCTCGAACCCACCCTTCTCGCCTAGTTCGTGGTTGGGACATGTCGCAACCGTAATTTAGACGAGACGACGAATTCGCTAAAATTTTGAAATGGAGTTGATTTGATGATGTGGAGTCGCCACCAAATTTTTATTTAAGGGAAAATACTTGGAAAAAACCCTGACTCGAGGAAGAGATTTAGGTTCGGGAGTCGGTTACGAGTGGGGAAGGTGTTAGGCACCCCACTCGCCCGTTCCGAAGAACGGTACCCTTAAACTGAGTGTGTGATTTTTGAAAATAGTTTGATCCCTTTAATTAGAATGAAAATAAATAACTTGATGGAGGTTAGCCTAACAGGACTTGATCCTGCTCCTACGTATTCCCCGGGGCAATGGGAACCTGAAGGCTTACGTAGTTTTGGTTTGTGAAGGCTTGACCTTCAAAAAGTGCTTGAGAAAAGAGTATCATAAAGATTTCATTTTTGAGAAAGTCTTCTCTTTGGGAGGGATCTTCAGTCCACTCATGCACAAGGCCCGAGGCGGCTAAGGCAGCACGAGGACCTATACGAATTACTAAATGTCGAACAGCAAGTGAACCGCTAGTTCCCCATTTAGAGTCCATTGCGTGAGACCTAGAATCCCAAAAATTTTAGAAAAGAGATTTTAAAGTTTTGAAAAGGACCTCAAGTCTACTCATGCACAAGGCCCAAGGCAGCTAAGGCAGCATGGGAACCTATACGAACTACTAAATGTTGAACAGCAGGTGAACTGTCAGTTCCCCATTTAGAGTCCATTGCGTGAGACCTAAAATCCTAAAATATTAGAAAAAGAAATTTTTTCGTTTTTTAAAAAAGATGATTAGCAAATGATCTTGACTCTTGAGTAAAAAGAAAACTTGAATTTGAGAGAGAAAAGTTTCATTTTGAGTTTTGAGACAAATGGGGTTTAAGTGGAGTTTTGGTGTAATTTGTAATTATTAGGAATTTTGGGGCAATTTGGTAATTATTAGAAATTTTGGGATTTACTTGGCAATTATGGAATTTTTATGAATTTATTTAGCAATTATGGAATTTTTATGAATTTATTTAACAATTATGGAATTTTTATGAATTTATTTAGCAATTATGGAATTTTTATGAATTTATTTAACAATTATGGAATTTTTATGGATTTATTTAACATTTATGGAATTTTTATGGATTTGGAGGGGTAAACTGGTAATTATAGAGTTTGGGGCAGTTTTGGCATTAATGGGAAGAATATGGGTAGATTGGTAATTGCTGTGGCAGGGATATATTAGGAATTTCAGGAATTCTCCAGGGACAGTATGGTAATTTGAAGGGAAAAAACGCCATGCAGGATTCGAAGACGAGTCTTGCAATTTGAAGCCAGACGCACTAACCACTGAGCCCAACGCTCATTTGTGGTTATGGTATCCATGCTTGGATTAAGACTTGTGTGGTTTGCATGGGCTGCATGGCTTCTTGGTTCATGCTGAGTCGAGTTGGGGGGCGCCAGAAATCCTCTTTGTGGGTAAGCCATCCGAAAGTTCCTCCAAGGAAGCTCAAGGTATTAACGGGATGTCTCCTAATCTGTCTATATGTACAGTTAGCAAGACCTGGGTCCACTAAGGCGAATATTGGGTCAGGGGATGTAATCACAGTTACTTGCTACTTCTCAGCCTTTGTTCTTAACATGTACAGGGTATGGTTGCTACCTCCAGCTTGGGATTGAGTTATTATTGCAGGATCTTCTGCCTCCAATCTCCACCGGCCGAGAGATATGAATACTAAGCAGGGTTTAGCCAGCTCATAGACCTCATCGTCAACAATTATAGTAGCAGAGAGGTGTTTCTATGGGAATTTTCTAGTGAGACAAGTAAAGCCTTGGGTACTGCGATTTCTACATGTATCTAGGCTTGGGACGTTGGAGGACGCTGCTGATCTTGTCATCCGATTTCAAGCTGCAAATGGGCTTATCATCACTATTGATACAGGTAATGGTATGACTAGGCAAGAACTAGCTGATCATCTTGAAACCATTGCTCAAAGGGGCATGACAAGGTTTTTCAGGGGTTCTAAAGGATGGCTTGGATGTTGGTGATGACAACAACTTGATTGGCTTATTCAGTGTGGGATTTTGCTCTTTTTTCGGTTCTGATCAAGATGTTGCGCGTTCGTCGATAGTAAAGACATGGGTTCACTCGCCATCTTACACCATCATAGCAAGGTCCCATGAGAAAGAAGGTTCTGATAAAGTGTATTTGGAACATCAGACTCAAACACCGACGAGTTAATGCCTACCCCGAACAGGTTCTGCACCTTCCATATCGACATTCAGGATTCCTAGTTTTTGCATAATTAGAACCTGAAACTTCCCCAAGAGAAGAATCACTCAATCGAATCATCAAGTGGTATCTACATTGCTTTGTTTTTCTTTAAGGATTCACATTGACATCACTTGCTCTGTTTTTCTGAATAGTTCAACATCATGTTGAAGCCAAAGGCCTAGCACTATTCATTTTAGCCATAGTTTATTTTTGTAATATCTTCACGTCGCGGCATTCGTGTAATTTCTAAGCGATGTAAAGGTTTCATGGGGTGCTTCTTGGATCAAGATATGGTTCTGAACTTCTTGGGTTTCATGAACGATGTCAAGGGTCTGACGAATTTTCTAAACTACGTTTCTTTCTTAGCATAATATAGAGGTGATGCTAGCTATTCGATGAACCATATTTCTAATTGCCTATCAGATCTTTCTAATGGTTTCTATGGCCGAATTAGACCCTACCCTGGGAGCTTTATGAAACTGAGCATTCGAATTCCTCGACTCAAGCTAGTGGACGTACTGATCGTGCAACAGCAGGGGTATTCAAGATCAATGCAGTATATTGAGCAGATCATTGTCACGAACACCATATACGCCATTATACAGGATTTTCATACAAACTGAAACTTATACCAAGCCATACTGAAATTATCATATCAAGAATGATGTCCAATTTATCTTATACAATCTTTAAAACGAATTCTATGATGAATTTCTTGATCCAACCATGTATTAATGCATTCTTGTGGAACTCTCAATGCAAGAATGAATAGCTAACCTGTTGTGGGATCAAGGAGATCAAGCTTTGCCTATGATGATGGATCCTCTCTTCTTGATTACTGGGATGCAGATCGAAAACTCGTTTCTCCAACGTCAAGAACGATTCTGATACAATTGCTCAAGAATTCAATTGGAGAACTCCCCGATTTCTGAAGAATGCTTTCTCCAAGCAAAACCCCCAAAAAGCCAAAAAAGGACCCTCTCTTGGAATTCTATGCTCCTATTTATACCTTTTTTATTTTTTCGAATTTTGTTTTCTTTTTTTATTTTCAGTTTTTTTTAATTTCCAGATTTTATTTATCTTAAATTCAGATTTTATTTTTATTATTTTTAATTAATTTTTTTTCTTTTATTTAATTAATTAATTTTTATTTTTCAGATTTTCTTTATTTGTTTTTTGTGTTTTGTGATTTTTTCTGATTTTTTTTTCGTTATTTTTCTATTAAAAAAGTTTTTTTTTGTTTTATATTTGTCTTATTTTTATTTTATGCTTTTTTTGCTTTTTATTGGATTTTTCATTTTATTTTAAGTTTTAAAATTCTGTATATAGTTTTGGTTACTACTATTTTTGCTTTTATTTTATTCTTTTATTTCAATTTTATATTTTCTGTTTTTTTATTTATTTATTTTTTAAATTAGTGGATTTTAAAATGCGGCCTCGGACATAATTGGGTGTTTACAGGATGACCACTTGAGCCAAGTGGCTAGTTGGATTACCAACACCCCAAGTTAAATTTAAAACCTACCTTAGCGGACGTGGACACCCTGCATGCAAACGTATGGCGCCCTCCCTCTCTCTTCCTCACTTTGGCCATATGCCGTTATAGGACTGTAAATGATTTGGAATAACCACTGACTGTTTGCTGGATATAAAGACAGATTCCATTTTCAGAATTCAAGCAATATCATCCCATGAAACTTTGGCCGAATCTAATCCACAATTTCTGCATAAACACACTGCAGTATCATGAGAGCTAGAAGGCTCAGAGGGCCCGTTATCTTTCGACGTGATATATATGTTTAGTTGCTGTGAGTTTCTAGCGATCGGTTGTTCCATTGACTCCCCATTCCGAATTCTTCCCTTAATTAAAACATACGTCAATTTGACCTTAAACGCGCATGATATATGACTTGTATGCACTGCCCAAACATCTCCTAGCCACAACGTGGGCTTTGTAATTGCAATTGCTTGAAGAATAGCAACCGGATTTGGGCCAGAGTTTTGAACTTCTTTAATTCCTTTGTTTTTTCAGGGGTAGCAATCAATGCCAATCCTTATACCTCTCTACTGGTTAGCATGAATTTGGCCTAGAAAGCAGGACCCTCAAGGTCATGCTTTACCCGCTCAAACATCCAAGGAAATCATATAAGCGTTAGCTCAAGGTTTAGCTTTCCATGCTGGAGAGGCTCTGACAAAAACCATTGTATTAAGAATCACTTATCCTTTCCCAGCAGCCACCAAAGCATTTACGGTATTCGAAACAATCATAGCAACTGATATGACAATTAACAATCGCATGCTTGTGTACAACGTCAACGTATCAGTATGATTAACTGGTGATAGTTTGAAGGGAGCCCAAAGCCAAAGGTTGCTAATGACATGGAGATGTGATGCTGCATATGGATCTGAAGAATGTTCTGTGGTGGAATGATAACTGTTGGAAACGGGTATTCTGGTCCTAGCGCAACCCAGGTACAGCGGCGAGGTTTGCTGAGATGGATGTGTGCTTACCATGGATACCAGCTTTCTAGTATGTATACCTGCCATGCAAGGATTAGGGTAGAAGAAAATGCCGCATTTGGCAGCTCAAATCTACATCATGGGAGAACCCCCACTCCGAGGCTAAGCTTAGCAGATTTAGAGAACCACAAATATGAGACAAAGCTCGTAAAACTAGAATGACATCAATTCTTGGAGTTTTGCTTGTTCATTTCTCCCTGCTCACGAAATCTTTAGGCATAGTACCCGTATCTTCTCAGGTTAGTGACCATGTGAATTTTTCTACACAAGAACCTTCTCACCATGAGCAAACATTAAAGCATGTGCCCATGCATACATCGAGTACCATCATCATGTGATGGATCACTGTTCCACGTCATCTTAGGTTCTTCAGAACCATAGGCATCATTCTCATCAACTAGTGATCTTGAAGTCTAGATTCTCACCTAACTTGAACATGATCGGAGTGGCCAGCCACAATGATATACTCCCATATATATTTATAATTTAATATGGTTTGCTTATAAGCCTGATTCTAAAAGATTGAAATAATCATGGGGAAAAACTGAACGACAATTCAATCAGGCCATGATCAACGATCCTACCAGTACTTAGCCACATCATTAAGAATGCAAAGAATTGGATCGGATGCCAAACAAAATTGATCTCAAATTCTAATATCAAATCCAAGATACAAGAACCAATGCTAATACAAGGACCAGTTCATTTTTTTGAGCTCGTTGCGTGAGATTAAGGAGTGAAAACGACATTTTTATTTGTTTCAAAAGGGAAGGGAAATCCCAAATCCACGTATGCACAGGACCCAAGACAACTACGGCTGCACTTGGACCCATACGATTCTCTAAACAGCGAACAACAGAAAAAGCTACTAGTTCGTTTTTAGAGCTCGTCGCGTGAGATTAAGGAATGCCAAAATGAGTTTTCATTTGCTTGGAAAAGGAGGAATAAAGTTTAGGGGCTTTATTGAGATTTTGGGAAGGTATTAGGGCTTAATTGTAATTATTGGAATTTTGCATGGCTTTGCATGGCTCGGTGGCTCATTTGGCTTGGGAGGCTAAGAACGGCTCACGTGGCTTGGGAAGGGTGTCCTGATGGCTCGCAACTCACATGGCTTGAAAGGGGCTTAGGTGGCTTGTTGTGGCTTGATAGGTGGCTCGTGCCTTAGGCGGCTTGGAAATTTAAAAGGAAAATGTGCCTCCTAGGGGTTTTGAACCCCAAACCCTGAGGCAGTGAACGGCGAGCTCATCCACTAGGCTAGGCCCATGGTTAAGCTTTAGGATGCTTCGACTTGAATTTAAACCATGCCCTCGTGAATGCGAGTCAATGTTCTGTATCTCAACTGCATGGGGCTTTCTTCCCTAATTTTGGCCATATTTTCATGTTCGTTCTCTGACATTTCAAGACTAAAGGGAGCCTTTGGCTTAAGGAAGGCGGGTGAAGCTTGGAATCCTTCATTTGCTGAACCCAAAGCTTGTTCCCCTGGAGTGTTTGGATCGGATACTTTCCCCTACCAACAACAATTAACATTGGATGTTCATCCTCTTCGCTTCCCTCTGACCCGACTCTGAAGTTTCTACTATCAATGAGAAGAATACCTACTCAGCACTTGCTGCTATGGGAGATTCAAGATGAATTCCAATAACGACAGGGGCGTTGGTTCGGGGTGTTGCATGGCTCTTGTATGGGGTTTGTGAGCCTCCTCGCTTCCGAACAGGGGTGCCCTTTTTGTGGTCACCAAGTTGGACCCTTGGTACCTGCCTTTCATGCATGTGAGAGGCATACAGGGAAGCTGACCACATTGTAAACATCCAATTATGTCCGAGGCCCCCATTTGTTAAAATTAATCAAGAAACCAATACTAAATTAAACAATAAAAATAAATAAATGGAAAATAGAAAGTAGAAAAATAGATAAATAGAAAATAGGGCAAATAAAACTTACAAAAGAAGTGAACAAAATAAGAAAAAACCAAAACGAAAAATGAAAAGAAAAAATAATAAAGTAATAATAAAATCATAAAACAAATAAAAGAAAATGAAATAAAGACAAAAGAAGGTTATACAAAAATTAAAAACAAACAAATTGCAATACAAAAAGGATAAAAAAGAATAAATAAAGAAAATAAATGGACTAAGGAAAGGAAAAAGATAAAGATAAAATAAGAATATAAATAAATAAAACAACAAATAAAATAGGAAAAAGAATTAAAACGGAAAATGAAAAATTAATAATTTAATTATTAAAAAAAAAAAGAAGAAAGAAAAGAGTTTGAAAAAGAGAATAATAAAAATTGTGAAAACAAGAAATAGATAAAAACATAAATTAACAGGAAAATAAAAAAGGAAAAAGAATTTTTAAAAGAAAATAAAAAAAACAAAATCTGAAATAAGAAATGAAAAAAAAAACAGAAAATAGAAAATTAAAAAATATATATATATCTGAAATGAAAAAAAGGGGATTAAATGAAAACGAAATCTAAAATTTTAAAAATAAAAATTAACTAAAACAAAAAAACTGAATTAACTAAAACAGAAAAACTAAATTAACTAAAAGAGAAAAACGGAAAAATTATGAAAAGGAAGAAAAAACAGATTTTAAAAAAATGATAGAATGAAGGGGCTGGGGGGAGGTCTCAGGCTCTCTGGTTGGAGTTTCTTGGAAGGGACCTATAGAAGAGGAGATCGAAGAGAGAATTGAGGGAAAAAGACAAAGGGCTGAGCTCCAAGCAATTGAGAGAGGGTTGGAGATTGCTGGGGAAGCTCCTTCCATCGTACACAACCTCTAGAGTGTGGCATCCATTCCAAGGAGGAACTCATTAGCAAGAACAACAAGAGCATGAAGGCATACACAGCCTAAACGTCCCAGGTAAGTCCACAAATGCTTCAATATGTGGCTAAATCCTTGCATCTTGTCAACACCGATTCACATGAGTCTTACAATGCATCATGAATCACATGTATCTACTCATTAGTATGGTTCCAATAGAGTTCTCAGTTAATGTGCTATTCAATGATATGCACACCTTTAGTATATCCCCAAAATTCAGGATTAGACGCTTTCGATCTTGATTGTTCGTTAGGTATTTTCCTTCTTAGCTGAGCATGGTTTTCAGTATTTGTGCATCTATATGCTTCTGTTATGATTTGATCTTGGAATAGTTACCATAGACTTATCACTAAGAGTAGGATTTAGGCAGCCTCATGAGGTAGATTGTTGTATCTTGTTTGTTTGTCTATTTCTTGGGATCGGATGCGTGAGGTGTATAAGTTTCAATGGTTGACCCAATACAACTTCACGAGGCCATCGGCGAGAGGGTTCGTTTTGGATAGTGTAAAGGCAGCTCCTGGAAGGTTTGGGGGTCATCCGCAGACCGTGTTCCAACCGCATGCAAGTGAAGCATGGGATATAAGGATTACAAATCCACCAATTTGGCCATGTACGACCATGAAGAGGGAGTTTCTGAATTTGTCCTTAGCCTTGATTCCTAGGTTCCAGGGTCATATTTTGATAGAAAATCAGACACGTGAAAGGGTAGGGATGTCCATACTTGCATGGGACTCCGCCATTTCAAGCATTTCATGGTTTCTTGTATATTGTCTTTTCTGCGTATAAATTATGATTCCAGGCGTATGCATCGATGCACAGTGCAGAAATTTAAGCCAACTGTGGGGAAGTATTCTTTGGTCTTCGTAAACAACGACATGGTCTAGGGGGATAGGTCGGCCAATTCACATGAGGATAACTAAAGGAAGTTGAATCTGCATTTGGATTTTAGATGCTGAATGCACCATCAGTTCCCTCCCTGTGGCATCAAGCGAGCCTAAATACTGATCGAGAGGGGTGGGGAAAGATCAGAATATGCAAGTATTCAACAATGAGAAGAGAGGTCAACAATGGTGGGGAATGGCAGCCCCTCCGCCACTCTTCATCAGGGTCTTTCATCATTTTCTATAAGCCCAGTTCGTTCAGGTTATGCAAGGAATGCACTCATGCTAGGTTAACTCGATCACATATTGACAGTATATCATATATGTTGCAGCATAGCTCAAGAAACGAGTGTAGCTAGTATACCACGAATCACTTAGAGTACGAGGCAGTGATGTCGGAAGCTTTGACCCTATCATGGATTCACGTTGACTAGAGCTTGGTTCAGGGTATAGGTTCTTCCCCCCAAGTTTCAAAACAAAGCCTTTGGCACTATCCAATACTGCTGGGTGTCGTCGGGATCTGAATGTATTGTCGAGATGAACCAAAATATGTTGATTAAGCTGCCCTTTTGACGCATACATATGGCAGGTCCTCCCACTCACGTCCCACCCCCATCTTATAGTTTTATATCTCTGGTTGCACCCTACGTATAGGGCATTAGAGCCAAGTGTGGTATGACCTCTACCCTCCAACGATTTACATCCAATCTTTTGAGCAACGCAGCCTGGGATGAGGGAACAGAGTAGTAGCTTCAAAATGGGCCAAAAAGAAAAATGAGACCCCTGCATGGTGGGCGTCTCGACGTGGGAAAGATCCCATGCAAAAGAAAGGAAAAATCAAACAATCACGGGGCCCACCAGTAAACATGTTTGAAAGGAAAAAGCATCCTGACCCAATGAACATATATAAAGCAGTGGACAAGAAAGAGCATAAGGTTGGTTTAGCCCAAGCAGCTGAGCGTGTTGCTCACCATCCTTCCAGGTCAGCGTTCGATTCCCATCTCGTGTCTTTTGATTTTATTAAAACCCACACCCTATTCATTGGCCTTTAAATACAAAATAGAAGCACTAAAGACCAAAGCATGAGTGTGGCCTAATGGTATTGTCTACTACCCTTAACGCTCAAGACCCGGGTTCGAACCCCCTGGAGGCTAGATTTTCTTTTCCAAATTTCCAAGCCGAGCGAGCCAAGTCAAGTAAGCCAAGCCACGAGCCATTCAAGCCATAATGGAGCCATGCACACCCAGTAAATACCAAAACTACCCCCAAATTTCCATTAATTACAAAACTGCCCCCACACTTAAGTTTAATTCTCTTCCCCTCAAGTTTTCAAATTCACTTCAAAGCCAATTCCTTTTCCAAACCAAGCCATTTCTTTTCTTTGTTATATTCAAATTAAATTCTTTTAAAAATATTTTGGGATCTTTGGTCTCACGCAATGGGCTCTAAATAGGGAACTGGCGGTTCACCTGCTGTTCAACGTTTAGTAGTTCGTATGGGCCCTCGTGCTGCCTTAGCCGCCTCGGACCTTGTGCATATGTGGACTAAGAATCCTTTTGTAAAATAACAAAACTTCATTTTAGAATTCCTAAGTCTCACACGACGAATCCTAAGTACGAACTAGTAGCTTTTTCTGCTGTTTGGGGTTTAATAATTCGTATGGATCCTAGTGCAGCCGTAGTTGTCTTGGATCCTATGCATATGTGGACTAAGGATTCTCATTAAAATATTTTCGAAACACTCTAGCCATTTTCAGATATCCCTCTTCAAGCAGTTTCGAAGGTCAAGCCTTCGAACACCATCCATTGTCAAACACTCTATTCAAGTACCAATGAAGGTCAAGCCTTTAAATCAAACCAGAACTACGTAAGTCTTGAGTTTCCCATTGCACCGAGGAATACGTAAGAGCAGGATCAAGTCCTTTCAGGCTAACCTCCATCAAGCTATTTATTTCCATGCTAATTAAAGAGATCAAACAATTTTCAAAATCACACACTCAGTTTTAGGGTACCGTTCTTCGGAACGGGCGAGTAGGGTACCTAACACCTTCCCTATTTGTAACCGACTCCCGAACTTCGAATCTCTTCCTCGAGTCAGGGTTTTTTCAAGTATTTTCCCTTTAAATAAAAATTTGGTGGCGACTCCACACATATCACAAAAATTCTATTTCAAATTTTTAGCGAGTTCGTCGTCTCGTCGAAATTACGGTTGCGACACACATGATGCACACAGGAGCTACTCACAAGGAACGAGGTGAGGATACTCACAATCTCAGCCACGGAATATGCAAAATTAGCATTCCATTCAGACAGTGTCATACCTGAATCTACACATGGTACTACGAGTCCATGTTAACTACCATTCATGCACAGCCCAAGCTACAAATCGGAATGAAGTTGGCTTAATTTCATTGCATTATGATCGATTTGAACTCGTAATTCAAGACTCTTTCTATTCAGTTTCCATAGTTTTCCTGAGGCTCTGCTCATGATGTATGTTCTGACGGATTTCTAAATTTCCCTCACACCACAATAGATCTAACAATATAACCAGGGATAGGGAATGCATGGATCGGTTCTAGTGGCTGCAAATTAGGATTTGAATCTTGGTTCAAGAATAATAACATTGAGTTATTCGAACCCTTACCTTATGCGGATGTTGAGGAAGATATCTCTACGACCCTTTGAACCTTCATGGCCAGAGCAGTGCTCACGCCTAGCTCCAGAATTTAGTGAGCTTTTCCACCAAAATCTTGAATCTATCTCCCCTTCATCAGCAATGGCCCCCTTCTTCTTTGAATCTACACACCTAATCCCCGTGGGAGAGATCTCCGTACCTCTCTTTCTTTCCCAAAATTTTCAGAATCCCCTATTCTGATCCTTCCTTTCTTTTTTATACCCCGTTTTTTCAATTTTCCTTTTTGTTTTCTTTTTTCTTTTCCCGCCTATTTTACTTTCATTTGTTTTCTAGTTAGTTTTTCTTCTTTTTTTTTATTTCTAAAGTTTTATTTTCTGATTTTATCTTTTCTATTTTATTAATAATTTTTGTTTTATTTGTCTTTTAGTAATTATGTACTTTTATGTTTTTTGTTTTTATTATTACTATTTTTCAAATTTTACCCTTTTTCTTTTCTATTTTCTCCTCTTTTTTTATTTCCGGATTTTAGCATTTTGCTATTTTATTTTTTATTTCTTTTTCAATTTTCATTATTATTTTCATTTTATTTATTTATTATTTTTCAGTATTTGTTTTATTCAGATATTATTTATTTTATTTTTATCGACCTTTTTCTTTATTTGGTTGTTTTTCGTTTATTTTATCTATTTTTCTACTTGTCTATTTTCTGCTTTTTCTTTGTTTCTATGTTTTTGCTTCCTTTTCTTTTTGTTGTTTTCTGTTTATTCAATTATTATTTATTGATTTACATATTTTATTAATTAATTTCAAAATGGGGCCTCAGACATAAATGGATGTTTATAGTTTGCCCCTCTTTACTCGTTTTCCTACCAGATAATGTGAGAAATGATTCTCCGAATTATCGTGGTAGGAAATGAGTAAAGACGTGAACACATTATGTTCGAGGCGGGTTTTTTGAAGAAAGTCCGAGAGCGACACTAGAGCCTTGAGCTTAAAGTGATCCTCAGGGATGTCTGGAGGATGGCAGTTGAATGACATTACCGGCTTCGTGTGCCAATTGGGTTTAAATATGCAAGGCATGATGGCATAGCCTAATTAGGCTAAATGAAATGAATAAAGGCCTGTTAGGACAGGCGTGGAATGCAATAGGATGACTTGTTAGGATAAGCAAAGTGAAACGAAGATGGCCTGTCAAGATAGGTAAGGTAGAAGAGAATGACCCGTTACGACGGGCAAAGTGGGGTGAAGACAACCTATTTAAGGCAGGAAAGCATGCAAGAACTAAAATGTAAGGTATGTACAAGGTGGCCTGACTGCATAGGCCGAGGTACAGAAATTTATCTATGCTTGGGGCCTGACATCATAGGCCGAGCTATGGGAAAACGAACTTGATGGTGGCCTGACACTATAGGCCAACATGCGGAAAAGAAAATTTGAACATGCTGGAATGTAAACTTGATGGCGGCTTGACACTATAGGCCAATATGCACTAAAGAAAGCTTGAAGGAGGCCTGACATCATAGGCCATGAATACAGAAATGTAAATTTGGAGATGGCCTGACACTATAGGCCAATATGCAGAAAAGAAAGCTTGAAGGAGGCCTGACATCATAGGCCAAAAATGCAGAAAAGTAAGCTTGATGGTGGCCTGACACTATAAGCCAAAATGCCGAAATGTAAATGAAATCCTGCTGTTGCCAACATAAATGCAAACCTGCTTGACAGGTGGACTAAATTTAAACATGCTTGAGGTCCTGTTGTTGACAGGAGAATGCAAATGAGGTCCCGCTGTTGACAGGAAGAATGCAAATGAAATCCTGCTGTTGCTAGGATAAATGCAAACCTGTTTGACAGGTAGATAGAAAACAAGCTTGAAGTCCTGTTGTTGACAGGAGAATGCAAATAAGGTCCCGCTGTTATCGGGAGAATGCAAATGAAATCCTGCTGTTGCCAGGATAAATGCAAACCTGCTTAACAGGTAGACAGAAATTAAACATGTTTGAAGTCTCGTTGTTGACAAGACTTGCACACGAGGTCCGTATTATCGGGAGAATGCAAATGAAATCCTGCTGTTGCCAGGATAAATGCAAACCTGCTTGACAGGTAGACAGAAATTAAACATGCTTGAAGTCCTGTTGTTGACAAGACTTGCACATGAGGTCCCGCTGTTATTGGGAGAATGCAAATGAAATCCTGTTGTTGCCAAGATAAATGCAAACCTGCTTGACAGGTAGACAGAAATTAAACATGCTTGAAGTCTTGTTGTTGACAGGAGAATGCAAATGAGGTCCTGCTGTTGCCGGGAGAATGCAAATGAAATCTTGCTGTTGCTAGGATAAATGCAAACCTGCTTGATAGGCAAAGAGAACGATATTTAAACATGAGTTCCTGTTGTTGACAGGAGAATGCAAATGAGGTCCCGCTGTTGCCGGAAGAATGCAAATGAAATCCTGCTGTTGCCAGGATAAATGCAAACCTGCTTGACAGGAAAAAAGAACAGAATTTAAACATGAGTTCCTGTTTTTGACAGTAAAATGCAAATGAGATCCCGCTATTGCCGGAAAGATACAAATGAAATCCTGTTGTTGCCAAGATAAATGCAAACCTGTTTGACAGACAAAGAGAACCAACAGATCCTGTTGTTGACAGGAAAGATGTAAATGAAATTCTGCTCTTGCCAGGATAAATGCAAACCTGCTTGACAGGCAAAAAGAGTGAAAAGATCCTGCTATTGACATGAAAGATGTAAATGAAATCCTGTTGTTTCCTGGATAAATGCAGACCTGCTTGACAGGAAAAGAGAATGATAAAAGCTTGTTGAGGCAGGAAAAAAGATCCTGTTGTTGACAGGAAAGATGCGAGCCTGCTAGACAGGCAAAGGAAAATGACAAATGTCCTATTTAGACTAGCTAAAATGTAAAAGTCCTGTTGTTGATAGAACGGAGGCAAGATGCCCGTTGAGACAAGCAAAGGAGAGTAAACAATGTCCTGTTAGGACAGGTTAAATGTAATGGTCCTGTTGTTGACAGGATGAAATAAGACACCTGTTGAGACAGGTATAATAGAATGATGAAGACCTGTTAGGACAGACTAAGCAGAATGATGAAAACCTGTTAAGACAAGTATAGAGAAAAAATCTTGTTATTGACAGGAAAGAAATGAGCCTGTTAAGACAGGCAGGAATCGTGTAGAAGTCCTGTTGTTGACAGGATGGACTGAAGATAGATGCTTGTTAAGATAGGTGTGGTAAATAAAATGAAAGCCTGTTAATGCAGGCGAGAGAATGACCTGAGAGGACAGGTATGGAAAACAATTTGATGTGTCTTGGGCAAGCACGTGAGGAGGGAATATGGACTTCTTCATCGGCTACCCCCGGACAATCTTATTTTGAAAATATGTTTTTCTTGAAAAACAAACAACTTATTCTACCTTGAACTCGAAGGTTTTTAAGCATATGATAATTATTCTCTTGAAGAAACTTGGGCAACCATTTTGCTCCAGTTTAGAAAATCTTGATAATTGAGGGACGTCTTGATTTGAAGGGACTTTAGGCAAGCGTTTGCCCCAGTTTTGAATTTTGACTTGAATTATCTGGACAAATGTTTGCCATAGTTTTTGATTTGTTTTTTTTATTTTATTTAAAATCTTTCTTGGGCAAACATTTGCCCCAGTTTGAACTTGATTCAGAATTTTGAGGATGACCTCAAATTGAATTTTCGTGGGCAAGCGTTTGCCCAAGTTTGAGCTTGACTCAAAATTTGAGGATGGCCTCCAATTGGATTTTGGTGGGCAAGCGTTTTCCCCAGTTTGGACTTGATTGAGAATTTGAGGGTGACCTCAAATTGAACTTTTGTGGGCAAGCATTTGCCCTAGTTTGAGCTTGACTCGGTTTTAATTATGATTGATTCGGGCAATTTACCCTAATCTTAATTATTCTTGAAAAAGAGTTGTACAATGCTTGAATGACAAGATGCTTTATGTACTGTTTGAATGGGTAAAAGGGTGCGATGTTTGTGACGCTTGAATGAATGCAAAAATGATGCAGTGTTCTTATTTTGATACTGGAAATAATTATTGGATGTTGTGGGATGAATGCAAACCATGAGGTGGTTAAAAATTTTTGTTTCTCTTGATTTTTGATTTTTTCCTCTTTTTTGACATGTCCTTGCTCGACAACCTCGTAGTAAGTGTGAAGGGAATTGGGAATCAAGGAGAGCTGGATTGACTCAAGTTCGGTGTTTCGGTCAATCTCGAAATTTCTTTTGTCCGGATCTTTGAGACCCAACAGTGGTCTGTATCATTAAGTAAGACACACTCCTTTTTTGTAGTGGTATTATGGATGGTAGGGGGATGAGTCTTTGGGAAACAATCCTGCCGTGTTGCAACGGTCGAGGGTTCATCTGATTGGTCATGACTTTTCAAAATTAATCTTTTTATTTTTTCACATTTTCCACCTTCCTTTTGGCATGTGCACTATTGGGGTGTGCAAAGTGATTCTGGATGGTTACTGGAAAGAAATAGGGAAGATTTGCAAAAGATGTTTGAGGTAGTGTACTTGAAAGGAAAGGATGATGAAAGGTGTGGGTTCGATTGCCCAAATGGCATCTTTTGATGAAAAATGCCAATGCTGCTTTTCATAATCTTGATTGTCAAATTAATCAAACTTGAGAAAATGGCAAACTTTTGCCCTAGTTTTAGGAAAAATGAGGTGCAGGAATGTTAGATTGTCCTGGGATTCCTGGATTGACCTTAACTTTTTCTTGGGTTATTCCTTTGAGTTTTCAACCCAGCAGGTCTTTCATTTGGCCCTAACTTTGCCTAGATCGCCCTTGCGGGTTTTGAACCTAGCGGGCTCTTGATTGTATGCCCTAATTTTTGCCTAGGTCGTGTTTTGAAGATTGTCGACCTAGCGGGCTCTTGTTTGATTGTGCCCTAACTTTTGCCTAGGCCATCTCTGTGGGTTTTCGGCCTAGCGGGCTTTTTGTTTGGATGCCCTAACTTTTGCCTAGGTCGATTGTCGACCTAGCGGGCTTTTGTTTGATTGTACCCTAACTTTTTTTCCTAGGTCGCCCTTTGAGGTTTTTCGACCTAGCGGGCCTTCTGTTTGATTGTGCCCTAACTTTTTCCTAGGCCGTCTCTATGGGTTTTCGGCCTAGCGGGCTTTTTGTTTGGATGCCCTAACTTTTTCCTAGGTCGATTGTCGACCTAGCGAGCCTTTTCTACTTAAATTATTTTTGGAACCTAGCAAGACCTTTTCTGATCATACCTTTTTCGATTTAATCTTTTAAACTTTTAACCCTACTTCTACCTGGATTATTTTGGCTTTTAATCCAGTGGGTTTTTCTTCTTTTCCTTGAATCTCAAATTTTGACCCTGATTTTTCCTGGACCATTTTTTATTTTAATCCAGCGGGTTTTCTTCTTTTCCTTGAATTTTTACGTAGTCAGATATTTGATCTTGCTGGGATCATTTTGGCTTCCAATCTAGCGGATCTTACTTTGCATCCCTAATTTTGCCTGGATACGGACTTTGTTCCAGCGGGATATTTTGACAAGACATTTTCTTGATTTTAGGATCACAACGGATGGTCTATTTGGAATACCTGGTTGGATTCTACTTTATTCTGCTTCCTCATTTGGTTTTTTCCTTTGAACTTGATTAATCAGACGTTCAAGATCATTCATTACAGCACTGGCATTGTCACCATCAGGTATTTATTTATTTGTTTAGGAAGAAGCGATTTGAATGGTGAAGAGGAATGGTAAATTTCGAAAGTAGAGCCAAAATGTGAGGCACATGCCTAAGAAACATGAAAAATGTAATTTTTGTATTTATTCATTGATATTTATTTACAAGAGATTGACTTTGAAAAGTATAACAATTTTGGATGAGTATCCTCGATCTCAGTTTGTACAAGGCAACCCATTGTCCCACTCCCATCTCTTAGCTAGATGATGGACTCTCACATTCAGCAATGGATTGTTTTCTGTGTTAGGAGCAAGCCTCCTAAAATCCAGCCACTTTGCATCAATCAAACTTTGTACTTTTCGCTTCAGTGCTAGGCAATCCTCTGTGGAATGACAAAAGAATCCTGCGTGGTAATCGCATCTGGCATTTGCATCATACCATTTAGGATACGGTGGCTCTTGAGGTTTCAGAGGATAAGGAGCGACCAGAGAGTTTTAAATTAGGCGGGGTAGCAGATCAGTGTAGGAGATCAGAATAGGGTCGAAATGGACAGGCTTCTTCTCCTTTTTCTGGCTTTGATTAGGGTTTTGGCTCATTGCTTGTGTTTGGGCTGTATATGGTGTTGGTGGCCGGGCTTGTGTTGGATAGTTGTAAGTAGGAGGGTATGGTGTTTGGTAGGTGGTGGCGATGTAAGGATATAATGTATAAGGTACATATGGTGGTGGTTGGAAGCCAACCAGACCATAGTATGCCACTTGAGGAGTGTACGGGCCTTGACCAGAAGCCAAGTTGCAGGTCTCGCCTCTCTTCTTCTTTCCTGATCCGGTGGAAGCATTGACTGCACCTGTAGGCTTATGGCCGATCCTCCTGCGGCGCATGCCACCCTCGATCCTTTCTCCAATGATGACGACATCGGAGAAGTTAGAAGTTACACTAACAATCATCTTGTCATAGAAAGGATTTTGGAGTGTGTCGAGGAACATGCTGACCAGCTCCTTCTCAGAGAGTGGAGGTTGCACTTGAGCAGCTAACTCCCTCCATCGTTGAGCATACTGCTCGAAGGTCTCGTCTTCCTTCTTGACCATGGTTTGGAGTCGAGTTCGATCCGGAGCCATTTCCACATTATATTGGTACTGTTTGAGGAAGGCCTCAGCCAGATCCTTCCATGAACGGATGTGTGTCCGCTCTAGCTGAGTGTACCAGTTAGCAGCTGCCTCAGTTAAGCTATCTTGAAAGAAATGGACAAGCAGCTTATCGTCGTGGATGCAGGGAGACATCTTCCTGCAGTACATGGCCAAGTGGCTCTTTGGGCAACTAGTTTCTTGATATTTTTCAAATCCAGGAACCTTGAATTTTGGAGGGATGACCACATCTGGGACCAAGCACAGATCGACTGCGTCCCTGGCTTCGTAAGCGTTCCCTTCGATTGCCTAGATTCTGTCCTCTAGGCCCTTCACTTTTCTGTATCATCAGTCGAAGGATGGCTTGGGTATTCCTCAATCATGTGGTGGGGATGAGAAGATGGTATGTACATAGGGTGAGGCCCCTTGGGTGAACATAGGTTCGTTTCCCCAACGACTGTTTGATAGGTCTGTGAAGTGGTGTTTGGAAGTAGGTTGTGTGTTTGGGTTTGTGTTTGGGTTTGTATGTAAGCATGCCCATGAGGAAACCCATAATGAACCCCTTCGGTTTGTGGAGGTATGGTTAAGGGTGAAGGGTTTTGTGGAGTGAACCCAGGAGGATATGACGGGTCAGTTGGTTCTCTCAGAAGGGATTCCCTTGCCACCTTTTGTTTAGATTGTTGGATGGCTTCCATTAGTTTGGCCATCTACTCCTTCAGTGTTTTGACCTCATTTCTTAGCTTCTTATTTTGCCTTTCCAGCTCATCCATGACTCCTGACTGTGACTGGGTCCTATAAGGATGTCGAGGAAGTTATCTTTCTCCAATCTTTCTGTTAAATTTAAAAATTAATTTTTTTTGAGAAACAATTTGGATGCAAAAATCATGAATGATAAATATTGATGTAAAATGAGTGTGAAGATGAAAAATGTGTGGAGTGATTTTTTTTGGAATCTTTTTTCAATGATAAATTTATGAATGAATGAAAGAATGAATGCATGTTATGCACAAGTAATTTTAAGAATTTTGAAATTTGACCGTTTTGAAAATAAATGAGTGTTGCTTTATTTATTCACCCTTGATTTCTTAACAATTTTCTCAAACTTTGGGTATTTTATATTTATTTTTTGGTTTTGTTTGAAAATCTTTTTAGTTTTACTAAAATTTTTCTAAAAACGTTCTTTAAGTTTTTGAAATTTCATCTTCTTTGCTTTTGAATCTTTTTATATTTTCAGTATTTTTAAAAATTATTTTTCTAATTTTCCTAGGAATTTATTTTTCTTGATTTTCAGATTTTGGTTTATACATCCTTGATTTTTCTATTTGTTTTGATTTTTCTTTCTTTTTTCTTGATTTTTTTCTTTCTGTTTGTGTTTCCCCAACTTCATATTTCATCTCCCCTCTTCTTTGCTATCTTGGATGATTTTGTTAACTTGAGCCACGTGAATAGCATATGAGCCATGTACCATGAAAGGGGTGTGTGCGCCCTCCTTACTTCTTATGCGGGTTATCTATCCTAAGGGTCTATGGCCTTTCATATGAACCTCTCATAAGGTGGTTTGTAATCCTGGGGTATAAGAGGTTACTAGAGCTAAGTTCCAATCTGCAATGCTTGCCACAACAGCAGAAAAAGCTACCAGTTGTAGAGCATTACAAATATGACACACTCTAGCTAGGATTTTCATGATAGTCAAACATGACGTAAGCCCCAAAGTGACACCACTAGGTCCCTCTATCCTAGGTTGCACTCGGACCCGGGTATAGGGGCCCCACTCATGATAAATGCACATGCAATGTACGAGGGCACACGAATTTAGGATACCTGCAATTGGGGAAATTCTACAGATATATATAGCAATTTATTGTTTGTCTATCCTAGGGTTATACAATGAATAAACAAACAGATAAAAAATAGATAAACAGATAAATGAATCGTGCAAATAAATAGGAAAGGGATCGAAACAAAACACACTTAATTTAGTTGGGCTTGACTCTCTAGAATTCCCCAGTGGAGTTGCCATTTGTCACAACCGTACTTCCGACGAGACGACTAACTCGCTAAAATTTTGAAATAAATTTTAATAGATTAATGTGTGGAGTCGCCACCAAATTTTTATTTAAGGGAAAAATATTTGGAAAAAACCCTAACTCGGAGAAGAGATTTAGGTTCGGGAGTCGGTTACGAGTAGGGAAGGTGTTAGGCACCCCACTCGTCCGTACCGAAGAACGATACCCATAAACTGAGTGTGTGATTTTTGAAAACTGTTTTGATTCCTTCAATTAATGTGAAATAAATAACTTGATGGAGGTTAGCCTGACAGGACTTGATCCTGCTCCTACGTATTCCCTGGTGCAATGGGAAACTCAAGGCTTACGTAGTTCTGGTTTGATTTGAAGGCTTGACCTTCAAAAGGTGTTTGAATTTAAAGGGCGAATGCATTGTCGTTTTTTTTTAAATTATTTTAAGGGTGCTTCCTAATCCACCTATGCACAGGGCCCAAGACAACTACGGCTGCACTTGGACCCATACGAATCTCTAAACAGCGAACAACAGAAAAAACTACCAATTCATTTTTAGAGCTCGTCGCGTGAGATTAAGGAATGCAAAATGACATTTTTATTTGTTTCAAAAGGGAAGGGCAATCCCCAATCCACATATGCACAGGGTCCAAGACAACTACAGCTGCACTTGGAACCATACGATTCTCTAAATAGCGAACATCAGAAAAAGCTACCAATTCGTTTTTAGAGCTCGTTGCGTGAGATTAAGGAGTACAAAACGACATTTTTATTTCTTTCAAAAGGGAAGGGCAATCCCCAATCCACGTATGCACAGGGCCCAAGACAACTACGGCTGCACTTGGACCCATACGATTCTCTAAACAGCGAACAGCAGAAACAGCTACCAGTTCATTTTTAGAGCTCGTCGGGTGAGATTAAGGAATGCCAAAATGAGTTTTCATTTGCTTGGAAAAGGAGGAATTAGACGGGATTGGAATAGCTGGAAGTGGAGAGGCCAAGCCTATTTGTAATTACTGAAAGTACAAGGGCCAGTTTGTAATTACTGAAAGTACAGGGGTCAATTTATAATTTCTAGAAGTATAGGGGCTAATTCATAATTTCTGGAAGTACAAGGGATAATTTATAATTTCTAGAAGTATAGGAGCCCAATTTATAATTTTTGGAAAGTTTAGGGGCTTTATTGAGATTTTGGGAAGGTATTGGGGCTCAATTGTAATTACTGGAATTTTTCATGGCTTTGCATGGCTGGGTGGCTCATTTGGCTTGGGAGGCTAAGAACGGCTCACGTGGCTTGGGAAGGGGGTCGTGATGGCTCGTGGCTCACATGGCTTGAAAGGGGCTTAGGTGGCTTGGTGTGGCTTGATAGGTGGCTAGTGGCTTAGGCGGCTTGGAAATTTAAAAGGAAAATGTGTCTCCCAGGGGTTTCGAACCCCAGACCCTGAGGCAGTGAGCGGCGAGCTCGTCCACTAGGCTAGGCCCATGGTTAAGCTTTGGGATGCTTCGACTTGAATTTAAACCATGCCCTCCTGAATGCGATTCAGTGTTCTGTATCTCGACTACATGGGGCTTTCTTCCCTGATTTTGGCCATATTTTCATGTTCGTTCTGTGACATTTCAAGACCAAAGGGAGCCTTTGGCTTAAGGAAGACGGGTGAAGCTTGGAATCCTTCATTTGCTGTTTGGATCGGATACTTTCCCCTACCAACAACAATAAACATTGGATGTTCATCCTCTTCGCTTCCCTCTGACCCGACTCTGAAGTTTCTTCTATCAATGAGAAGAATACCTACTCAGCACCTGCTGCCATGGGAGATTCGAGATGAATTCCAACAGGGACAGGGGCGTTGTTTCAGGGTGTTGCATGGCTCTTGCATGGGGTTTGTGAGCCTCCCCGCTTCCGAACAGGGGTGCCCTTTTTGTGGTCACCAAGTTGGACCCTTGGTACCTGCCTTTCATGCATGTGAGAGGCATACAGGGAAGCTGACCACATGATGCACACAGAACTAATTTCACGTCTGGTGAGCACGAGATCGCCATAGGCCGTGAAAATGAAGTAAGGAATCCAGGGTCCATATACTGAGCCTGACCTCGCCGATTGACATGGCTCTTCGCTCTCTAAGACTGCCTTATCCCTAAGCATAGGCTAAAGGTCAAAGGGGCTATCTAGGTTCGTCACCCATAGTGTTGAAGGTAACCGAACACATGGCTCGTGACTTGGTGACTCCAATGCTTCACTTGAATTTGGCTTATGGTTTCACTACCTAAGTTTGCTGGTTTTGACTTACAAAGGGCCAGAATCTGCCCATACCTTGGTCATTGTAACCTATCCTATATCCCAGGAGTGAGGTGAGGATACTCACAATCTCAGCCAAGGAATATGCAAAATTAGCATTCCATTCAGACAGTGTTATACCTGAATCTACACATGGTACTACGAGTCCATGTTAACTACCATTCATGCACAACCCAAGCTACGAATCGGAATGAAGTTGGCTTAATTTCATTGCATTATGATCGATTTGAACTATTAATTCAAGACTCTTTCTATTGGGTTTCCATAGTTTTCCTGAGGCTCTATTCATGATGTATGTTCTGACGGATTTCTAATTTTCCCTCACACCACAATAGATCTAACAATATAACCAGGGATAGGGAATGCATGGATCGGTTCTAGTGGCTGCAAATTAGGATTTGAATCTTGGTTCAAGAACAATAACATTGAGTTATTCGAACCCTTACCTTATGCGGATGTTGAGGAAGATATCTCTACGACCCTTTGAACCTTCATGGCCAGAGCAATGCTCACGCCTAGCTCTAGAATTTAGTGAGCTTTTCCACCAAAATCTTGAATCTATCTCTCCTTCATCAAGCAATGGCCCCTTCTTCTTTGAATCTCCACCCCTCTAATCCCCGCGGGAGAGATCTCCGTACCTCTCTTTCTTTCCCAAAGTTTTCAGAATCCCCTACTCTGATCCTTCCTTTCTTTTTTATACCCCGTTTTTTCAATTTTCCTTTTTGTTTTCTTTTTTCTTTTCCCGCCTATTTTACTTTCATTTGTTTTCTAGTTAGTTTTTCTTTTTTTTATTTCAAAAGTTTTATTTTCTGATTTTATCTTTTCTGTTTTATTATAATAATTTTTGTTTTATTTGTCTTTTAGTAATTATGTACTTTTATGTTTTTTTATTATTACTATTTTTCAGATTTTACCCTTTTTCTTTTCTCTTTTCTCCTCTTTTTTTATTTCCGGATTTTAGCATTTTGCTATTTTATTTTTTATTTCTTTTTCAATTTTCATTTTATTTATTTATTATTTTTCAGTATTTTTTTTATTCAGATTTTATTTATTTTAATTTTATCAACCTTTTTCTTTATTTGGTTGTTTTCCGTTTATTTTATCTATTTTTCTGCTTGTTTATTTTCTGCTTTTTCTTTGTTTCTCTGTTTTTGCTTCCTTTTCTTTTCACTGTTTTCTGTTTATTCAATTATTATTTATTGATTTACATATTTTATTAATTAATTTCAAAATGGGACCTCAGAAATAAATGGGTGTTTACACTCTCATCTTAAGTTCATCACTATATTCTCCCATCTTAAGTTCATCACATGAGAACTTTAGCCCATGCATGGATGGGTTCAGTTATGTAGTATGAGTACGAAAACGGCCTCAGCTGGCACAATGTCCAAGAATGTTCCATGGGATTCCAAGTTGTTTCGTCGTTTAAAGTTGGCAAAGAGTCGAAACTAATCTTGAGCTTTATATAAAATAAGTAGGGTACGTGCACGCATGCTCCCCAAGATAAGTAGGGTATGTGCACACATGCTCCCCAAGCTTGTTGAAGATGCTGATGACCAAACCTTGAGTTATTAGTGGATCAATGTCATTGTTGAACAGTGAAATTATATTTGGTGGGCCCTGTGGTATTTCATTGGGCCAAAATGCTATTATCCTCCATAGACCAAGCTGCACTCTTGATATAATTGTATCGCGTGACAAAGCAGTCGTGGTTTGCTCTAAGCAGTAGGCCGTATCTCAAATAGGGTCAAATGACGTCGGCGTCTTCTATGGATCAGTAAATATTGGGCCAGGCCATGCAGATTGCGGATTCTCTATTGAACCATGCCAATTAGCCCCCCTAATTAAACCCAAAATCAACGCTAGCTCTAATTAATTTAAAAATAAAATAATTTCCTTCGAGTAATAAATTGATACCACGATTAATTTCTTAGTTTTCATTTGGGGCAAGCCTAATCTTTTTCTCCTTTTTTTAAATCAAGTCTATTTTTTTCACCATAATTAGGGTCAAGCCCAATCCTTCTTGTTGTTTTTATTTTGAAATTAAATCCGTTTAGGTCAAGCTCATTCCTCTTTTAATATAGGCCAAGCCCAATCCTCTTCTATTGTTGTTATTTAAATCAACATTTCAAATGATTTTTGGTCTCACGCAGTAAGCTCCAAATATGAACTAGTAGCTTTTTTTGCTGTTCAATATTTAGAGATTCATATGGGCCCTAGTATAGCCGTAGTTGTCTTGGATCCTGTGCATATGTGGACCCCAAAAGCTTTTAAAATAAGAGATTCCAGAAAATCATGTTTTAATAATTCTAAAGTCTCACGTAATGAGCTCTAAATACGAACTGATAGTTTTTTCTGCTATTCGATATTTAGAGAATCATATGGGTCCCAGTGCAGCCATAATTGTCTTGGATCCTGTGCATATGTGGACTAATAATTATTCGAAAATATCCAATTTTTTTTTTAATCATCCTTCAATCTCTCTTTTCGAAGATCAAGTCTTCACAACCAAAACTACGTACCCTTGACTTTCCCATTGCATCAGGGAATACGTAGAAGCAGGATCAAGTCCTATCAGGCTAATTTCGACAAACCTATTTATTTTCTATTCTATTTAAAGGGATCAAACAATTTTCAAAAATATCAACATCACACTCAGTTTAAGGGTACCGTTCTTCAGAACGGGTGAGTAGGGTGTCTAACACCTTCCCTATTCGTAACCGACTCCCGAACCTAGAATTTCTTCCTCAAGCTAGGGTTTTTCCAAATGTTTTCCCTTAAATAAAAATTTGGTGACGGCTCCACTAATCGAAAAAGATTCTTTTTAAAAATTTTGACGAGTTCGTCGTCTCGTTGTAATTACGATTGCGAAAATAAGGTACAAGCATTTTTGAGAAAAAATTAGAAGGGAGGCGTCCCTCCTCAAACTTAATCTTCTATCATTCTTTTAATTTAGCTATAAAAATTAATTGCTATGATAGAAAGAAAAAAAGAAGGAGATGAGGGATAAGAAAATTTGAAAAATAAATAAGAGGAAGAAGGTCTCCCTCCTCAAACTTAAACTCTTGTATATATGCACAAATATGTTATAATGAAGAGTAAAATAAGACTTCTCTAAAGAATAGCACTAAGGAGGGGGAAGGTCTCCCTCCTTAAACTTAGAGTTCATCAATACCCTTAATGCATTCTCTGTTAGATGTTAATGATTGGAAAAACAGTCTTGTCACATTGGCTTAAATTACTCACACTAAACAAACACGTTAGAGGTAAAAGATAATAATAATAATGCATCCTAAAAACAGGTTCTGTACGTCCATGTAAAAAATAGAAATATACAAATACATAAAAGAGTAAGAATTATTTTATATCCTAAAATAATTATCATAATAGTTTACTAAAAAAGGTTTCCTCTTGAAAGTTCATGTTTTACATCACGAGCCTGACATACTTGTAGCTAAGCACAACCATAAGTAGCTACCTTAGCATCCAACAACATATTGATGCTCTTAACCTTCTTCTCCTTTGAGATTTCCTCATTCTTTTTAACAAAGTCCATCACTCCATATGGAATGCTTTATTCAACTTATAAGGCTCGCTCCTTCTAAACTTAATTTTTCTTAGAAACACACAAAAATATGAGTTATAAATCAATAATCTCTTACCTACTTAGGACTCATGTTTCCAAAAGTGCTTGGGATGCCCTATTTTGGTCCTTTGCTTATAGAAATAGAACCTTGAGTTTCTATGTGTTTTAATCCTAAGCTTATATTTACGGCTTAGGTCAAGCCTTCTTTATAATTGCACCTTTGGTCCAAATTCTTCCTCCATAGGAATCTTGTGGGTGCAAAGTCTAGGACTTATATTTTTTATGTCATAAATGGACCATCCAAAGACTTCTTTATTTTCTTGCAAGGCCCTCCATAATTTATCTTCCATTCTTCCTGTAAGGTTAGAAGAAATAATAATAGAAAGAAAAAAAAGTAAGGGATAGAAATGCATACTTAAGATTTAGGGGGAAAGGCTTGAGTTAAAGCACTAGAGGTTTATCAACTGATTGTTTGGGCTCACAAGTTCCGTGATCCTCTATATTGTCAAATTTATTACCTTTGTCTTGAACTTCCTTGAGTATGTCTACTTCTAAGGTCATCGATTTCATTGTACATTTTTTATTTGCCTTCAATCTTTAAGGAAAGGGTATTATAGGTTGGTAAGGCTCCACATGGGGATTCTTATA
The DNA here is from genome assembly GCA_026541065.1 of Canavalia ensiformis. Classification (NCBI taxonomy): domain Eukaryota; kingdom Viridiplantae; phylum Streptophyta; class Magnoliopsida; order Fabales; family Fabaceae; genus Canavalia; species Canavalia ensiformis. The sequence goes on from JAMKYM010000057.1 coordinate 71,583, forward strand.
AGCCTTTTCTGTAGTCTTTTCAACCTCTTTCCTCTTCACTTTTATGCTCTCATCCGTAGGGGTTAAGAGGTTATTAGTAATTAGTTGGGGTCATCAGTAACCATGTGCTCCTTTTCCTTCTCTTTCTCTTTTTCCACAACCATCTCCAACTCTTTCCTTCTCCCTAAAATAATCATCTTGGCTTGCTCCTTTGGGTTTACTTCAGAATGGTTGGGAATTATCCCAAGCGTTTGTTGTGTCAGGAGGTCATAGATTTATCTCACTTGATCTTCCATGTTTTGAAATTGGGTTTCCATGTTTTGGATTTGTGCTTTAATATTATCAAATAGTGATTCTAAAGATGTTGCTTACTTCCTTTCCTGTTTATATCCTTCTTGGTTCTGCATTCTTAGTATAATTATTACCTTGATGTCCTTCCAAAGAGAGGGTGGGGTGATTCTTCCAAATAAGGTTATAAGTGTTCCCCATGTAATTAGCCTCTTCATTTTGTTGAGCTATACGGGCTTCAATCATGCATCCTTCATCATTATGGTTTTTGGAGATCTCTTTTATGATCCTATGTTGTAATGATTGAGGAGAGTATTGTGTTAGGAACAAATGTTGTAAATGCTCCCATGTAATGATGAATGTCTCTGGCAGAGAGTTTAACCAATTGACCATCTTTTGAATGATTATGAAGGGGAACAATCCTAGTCTGATGACCTGTGTGATACCATACATTCCAAATGGTGTTTGTCAACTTTAGAAACTTTCGAATAGTATAGGTCCTTTGAAGTTCTCCCTCTGAGTTGAAGCTTATTTAGGATCATGTTGATCAGGACAGACTTTAATTTGAAGTTTGGAACACCTTTAAGTGTTGGGATTGATATGCTGCTCTATAAGCCCTCATCGATTGAGGTTATGTAATTTAGGAATGTCCTTCATCTTTGCATTTTCATCTTGCTTATTTTCTTTATCTCAAGATTAAATGGTAATTGAGGACCTTGAGAGTGAATCAGCATAAACAAACAAAAGACCACACAGAGATATAATAATAAAAAAATTTATTTTTCTAATTTTAAAAAACTTAATAAAATATATACACATCATAAGGAATCGAGATTCAAACTTCTAAGGTCGTTAGAAAATTATCCTCGACAACGGCACAAAAAACTTGTACGTTTATTATGCGTAAAAAGTTTTACCCAGAGGAAAGTGTACCTATCGATGTAGACAGGGGTATTTAAAACCCTCAATATCATTCCCACAAAGACTATTTCAACAATCTTTAAAAAAAATCGTTGAATCCAAACTTTTGAGCTTACTAGGAAAGAGTTTTATTTAGAAATATTTAAAATAAATATAAGAAGAAAAAATAAGAGTATGAAATTCAAAGGAAAAGAACACATATGAATTCAATTATAAAAAGATATGCGACTTTGGTTTTCCTTAGAACTTTAACAAATTTCACCCCAACTCCCTTATGAATGATTTAAAGTCAATTGCTAACCATCCATTCTTATTCTATTACTACTGATCATGCAAGGTATATAATTAAGAGAAGTATAAAGAACATTTGAACTTGTTAAATTAATAACCAATTAGAAATCAACGATTTCGATTGATTTTCCAAATCCTTTAGATTTAGTTTACCTTGTAATTTTGTTAATTAGATAATGGTACGATGGTCTATCCTCCAATTAACTTAGAAATTAATAAGAGTATCTAATTATCATGATTAATTAAGTACAATAAGAAAAACACAATTGAATATAAAAACATAATTATTCATAAAAGGAAAAAGGGTTCAATTGGTTACCTCATAAGTTTCAGCAAAGCTCTATGATTTGTGTATTAGTTACACATAGAGAATGAGACAAACAAGAGCATACTAAACCAACAAAACAATCCATAATCCTAATTCTAAAGAAAGGATGAAAAAATCGTAGTGCCAACAAAGCTAACAATAGGATGTTGTAACTTGCAATGTGAAAGAGCTTCTACCTCCAAGATCTTAAGGGAGGATACAAAAAGAAAGATGAGAATGGAATGAATAGTAGAGTGGTGTGTCTTTGGGGTAATGAGAGGCTTATTTCCCGAAGAGTGATGTGGCCTTCAGAGCCTAGAGTGGTGTGTAGAATGGTGTGGTAGAACCTCTCTATTATAGGTATGAGTTAGGGTTTCACTATCATGAATCGGGTTTGACCTAGTTGTTTCCTTAGCCATCGTGACCATTCTAAGTTATCTTGCAACACTGTAAGGCTGACTGGAATACCTCTTGTATTATTAAGATTGACGTGACATTGTTGTAGTGCATTCTTATCTTTTTATACTCCTTTTACTCTCTTTTTGGTTCAAAATTTGTCTATTTATGGATTCTCTGCTTGCGTGACTATTCCTGCAAAATAAAGGAAATTAGGTGTAATTATAATCAAATAATTATAACTAATTTTTCGCAAATAAATAAATAGAATAATGATTTATCAATGATGTTGATGAAATTGAAAATGTTAATCTTCAGAATTAGAAGATTTAAAAAAGGTTAGTTTTGCTTTTCGAATATTAATTTTTCCCTTGTTGTACTTGTTTACAATCTATCTATTCTTGTAGCCGGTGAATCCAATCAAAAATTGGTATAAAGATGAAAATGAAAGAGTGCAAGCCACAAGTTATTTATCAAATTAGTATGATAATTAAAATGATTAATGTCATACAAGCCAACTTTAATTTGGTTTTATTTGTTAATTTATACAATTCAATTTTAATTTGATTATGTTTTGATGTTTTTTTCGTAAAAATAAAAATAGTATATGAATAAAGTTAGTATATTATTAAAATTTATAAATTGTGAAGAAAGGAAAGAATGAAAAGAAGTGATATGAGACTTACCTTGTCATTAATGAATTTGAACCAGAAACAAGCCAAGGTACTCTGGTAAGGATAAGAGAGCAAAATGGGATTATGGTACATTAAGGAAAACAGGGCGTTGAGGAATTTTACACTGTGTTAGAGTTGGAAAGGTGTCTTGGACGAAAATAATTCACTTAATATACATATAGCTGAGGAATTCTAAAATTGACGTTTCCTCAGAATCTTCTCTGAATTGGAGTAGAGGTTCTATAATTGTCATTATACCTTGTTTTGCATAGCAAATTCTACATTTCAATCCATCTCTAGTTAATAGATTTATAGTTTTGAGTAATGTTGGCTAATAGCACAACTAACAAATATTTTGAATGAGTGAGGGATGTTTGTTTTAAAGTAGAGTGTAATAAATTTTGACAGAGTTAATTTTGAAACTGATAATCAAATGGTAATAAGTAGCTCAAATTGAGTTGAAAGAGAAGAATTCATACGGTTCTTAAGCTTAGATGTAACGATTGTAGAGTGTTTTGTGAAAATTTATGATGCTAAAGTTATTATCATGAAGTTCAAGGGAGAGAAGCATATGAATCTTGTGTAAAGGTTAACATAGAGGAACAAAGAAAATTCAATTTATTGTATCTAAACGAGAAGCAGAAATGCTGCATAAAGACTATCATGCCAGTATCAGAAACGATATAGGGATTCATGTCCGCTTCATTGAAAACATTATTTTAGTTTAAAATAAAGTTGAATATCTTTTACTCAAACAAATATTACATGATCATCATGATAAGCATAAACACTAAGCCTTAACTTGAAGAACTATTTTTCCAACATTAGAGAGGTAGAAAAAAAAATTTAGGCTTTCTAAAATGCAAATAACAAATAAGAAACTAAAATGTAAATTTCTCTAATTTTAATTCTTTTTTGTTAGTTCTTTCGTTTCTGGTCTTTTAAAGGTTCATATATTTGTGCTAAGTTAGAATGATATGTAACTTTTTTAGGCGAGCCGTGTACATTGCAACTAATTTATAAGAACATTTGAAAAAATTTATATTCGCAAGCAAAAGAAATAATGGTCATCCATCACAATCATAACCCAACTCGCCATTATATTCATTTATACTCACTCCACGATTGAATTTGATCCAAAATTACATGTGGTTAATTTGGAGGAAAATTATAACAAAATTAAAACAGAATTAGAACCAAAGTTTATATATAGTTGCTTTAGTTATGACTACATCATGGGCTTCTCTTCTGTAACTTCTTGTTTTCATGGTTTCGATGATTGTAATGATGTATATGTGTATGGATGCATATGCATGCTTACGTATGTGTTTTGTAAATTATAATAAAAATTAAAGCTTAAATAATAAATCCTCCTAAATCAATTTGATAATTGAAAGTAAGAGGGAGAAAAATATGTTTGTAACCTAAACCTTATCAATTTAACACTAATGAAAATAAAATAAAAATTAGTAGACATGTTAAAAAGAATTTATAAAATTTTGAGTTAAATAAAATGGAGTGAATTGACGTACCAATAATTTTAGAAGAAAAATAAATACATTTTGAATTAAAATCGTATTGAGAAAGTAGTTGATTAATAAGTGGATAAATAATTATGTTAACAACGCAGGAAGAAAGTCTAAGTTATAATATGGAGGCTAATTTAGCTCGTCTAGGCCTATATGAAGGGAAACAAGAGTTGACCAAGAAGTCTAAGTCTAGGTTGCGGGATTTTTGTTTAATTTGACCTTATAGAACCAATTTAGGTGAGGCTTGTAATGCCTTAAATTTATCTTCTTGAGTTAGTGATTTAGAAATTAATAATTATGAAATTATTTTTGAAATTTTTAAATAAATTAAAAAAATTTTAATAAATGACAAAAATACTTTTACATTCAGATGGCATAAATAAATATATATATAACTCAAATTAAAAGTTAAAAAATATTCTAAAAGTTTAGAACTTATTAATGATGGTTAGAAAATCATAAAGAAAGATTAAAAATAAAGAGAGAACAAAAGTTTTCATAGAGAGCTCTGTCTACTACAAGGGCTAAAGTGCTTCCAAAAAAATGGTACATGACATAAGAATGATTTAGGAACAAACCAACAAGTGTTAGAAACATCGAGAGAATAGTTTAGGAACTTCTTGGAAAATTTTTAGAAAATTACCAAAATAATCCTAGATGGTCGGGAGGGCAAAAAAATAAGTAGAGGTCGAAACTTGGATCTTATCTATTGTGCACAAATTTGACATGTGGAAAATGAGGTGATGAATAACCCCACGGGTCATTACATCATTAATGGAATGTAAGACAAAAATATTAATAAGTAAAGATAAAATTAATTATGGTTAAATAAATTAATATTTATTAATTAAAATTAATCATCCTTAAAATAAATTAACCTTGGTTGATGTTAAACTAATCTTAAAGGATAATTCTTTATATTTACATTTAATTTAAAAAATAAAAATTACATATAAATGGACCAAAATTATCTTAAGTGAGAATTTAATTCCCAAGTTCCCTAAGTGGCCAAATTTGCTTAAGAAGACCCAGGGAGGACCCATTTGCTCCATTAACACTCTTCTAAACACTTATGCAAGTTCTCTAAACACATCCAAAACTCAAACTTCTCTTAAAACATCAAAACCTACACTAAGTTTAAACTTCCATCTTTACAGTTTAAGTTATAATAAGCTAAACAAACAATACCCCACCACCACCCTTGAAGGCATTTTTGTGAACCACAAAGGAGAGGTAAATAAACTTCACAAAGCCACCAAATCCTTTCATAACTTTTTCAACAAGTACGGTCTTTACCATACACTTTTTCTAAGTTTTTAATTATATGTTATGATTTTTTTTTCTTCTCTTTTTGGTGGATCTCTCTCTAAGTTCTATGGACCCACTTGATTGGGTTTGATGGAGTTCAAAACTTTCTTTGATTGTTAAAAATGAACATTAACAAGTTTTTAGTAATTTTTGGAATTAAAAAGGAAATTTTGATGAATTAAAGTGCTTCTTGTAACCTTTGGAGCAATTTAATATGTTAAATTTTTTTAAAATGATTTCTTTGAATTTTGGGCAAATTTGAAAGTTTTTATGAAAACTTTTGAGATGTTAAAAGTAAGGGATAGATAGATCATGGAGTAGATATAGTAGACCTTTGCTTGGTTGTCTTGAAAAATACTTTCTTTGTGGTCTTTGTGATAAAAATTGTATGTTTGTTTATATCTACTCTTAAAAGCTTTAATCTTAAACTTAAACTTTGATAAAATTCTAGATTTGGACCCATGTCCTAATAATCCTAAAAGATTAAAAAGGTTAAGTCACAACATTTAAAAACTTAACTCAAAACTTGGGCCTTCGAACTAGTAAGAGAAAATGTGAACTTTTATAGACTAAAATTTGAACAAGATACTTAACATCTTCCATGATCATGATCAAAGCTATGGAGAAAGGAAAAATCTTGATGGACTTAAAAATAATTGATGTATCAAGTGCTAAATTTATGACACAAAGGTCAAGTGAGAAAAAATTAAGAAAAAAGACCCTTGCTTAGACAAGGAGTGGATTCACCGATTCTTCCTTACTTAAGGGAACTTGAGTTTAAATTTTTGATGAATGTATAATAATGAGCCTAAACATGTAGAGGAAAAGAAGTATAAGTTTAAAAAATACTTGGTAATGGTTTGGGTAACCATTTAACCATAGTTAGGTAAATATGGTGAAACTAAGTTAAAATCTTGTTAAGACTTAAAAATGAATTCAAATCTTCATAAGGTGGTAATTATAAATTAATTATGGAGTTGTGGGAGTGTGATGGACCATTCAGCCATGCCTACTAGGTAAGAAGGAAAAGTTCTAAATCTCTAAGTTGGTGTAGTTTAATAGCCTCAATTCTAACTAGTAAAAATCACCTTTTAAATGTAAGAATAAAATGAACCACAATGCTTTAAGAGTTAAGGAGTAGGTTCGATCAACCATAATATAATTATGTAAAGTAAGTTAAATTGGATGTTTAAAGATATTTAAATAGAACTTGAGTAAGAAGCTTTTAATTTATAAGCAAGATAGTAAACAAGTAAATCAATTAGTGACTCAAATATGATTAGTAAAGTTATTAATCAAGAAAGCATAAAAATTCCAACACTCAAACTTGAAATAAGTAAATGGTGCATAAAACATGCAAATTGATTAGCACAAAGAAGATATATCTAAATAGATCATTCACCCAACTAATTTAAGACTTCACCATTTCATAAACTCATAAAAAAAATATTAAGAGAAACCTAATCTTTGAGTAAAGGAAAGGTTGAGAATAACTTAGAAGGATGAGAGGACTAAGTTCCTATGAGAGATTTCTCATAAAACTTGAGGAATAAAGTAAGATGGACAAATTCTTAGAGAAAGATTGCATGCTATCCAAGAAATTTACATAAAGAATAATTAAGAAATCTTGATTATGAGGTAGGTTTCTAATTAAAATAATTATGCTAACTTGTTATGTGGCTTCTTAAATACACAAATATATGTGTAAAGTATTTGAAATATGCTTTTGATGGTTTAGAAAATGATATCTTAAATGATACTCATGTGTGGATGATAAATGTGAAGATAGATTGGGTTAGAGGCTAATGTGCTTTCTTGAATGCTTTTAGAGAAGTGATGTAATGACTTGTGCGATCTCTTAGATGATGTGATGACTTGTGTATGTCTATATGGTTTCATAATTTGATATTAAATGGATGCATTGGATGCTATATGTACATAGCACTTTGATTGAATATTGATTATGCATCCTAATATGAAAACTTAAAATGGAACCTAATAAATCAAGAGATCACTAAAGAAAAATCTTATGTGAAAACTTAACACTACTCCTGGTGTTCTAAGTCTAGAACTTGTGCACCCTCAAATAAATCCAAGATTATGACAGTGACGATCATTCAGAATGAACTTATATCCAAGATTAGAAGGGGAAGTAGTAGACAAATGAAAGATATTGTCTAACTAAATTGTTAATGATATGCCTTAAATGAAATTTTCATTGTGATGATGACTAGAGAATAAGAATGATTATGATTAAGACATAAAATTTATAAGAATTGGATAATATCTATGTTATGATGAGAAAATGATCTAAACCATGTATGAGATTTATGTCTAAGAGATTTTATATAAAAAAGTAATTCAGAGTATGTATGAATTCCATGCTATATAAGATTAAACTTCTATTATTAAAAAGAATCCACTTCAGATAAGTATAATTTGAAAAAGAAATAACTGAACTTGTATAGTTGTTACATTTTTTTTAATAAGTGATGTGACTAAGTTAGAAATGATGACACCAACCTTAAGGTAGACATCTATTCAGAAATTATGATTTCTCACTTCCTAACTCCCATTTGTCTTTCAGGATCCAATCATAGTCTCTTTTTGCAATGGCAATAGTCTATATGAAACAAATAACACAGACTAGAAACTGATGTTCATGGAAAAGAATGCAGGAAGAGTTATAAATGACCTTATTTTACTTTGTCCAATTCTGTACCTTTTACTTGAGATAAATTTAACTTGTGAAGGACATTGGAGTCTTTGTTTTATTTAAAGGACTTATTAGAAGCTTTTAACTTATTATTATCTTTGTGTTGTATTACCTATATAACTAATAATGTAAATATTGTTGTAGAAATGAATGAATACTAAGACAAGTATGAATTCAAGTTTTTAAAATAAACATAAGTGATGACGTTTTAACATTCATTATCAACTACGTTGATTATTATGACGAGACTCGCATTTTCAACTAAGATTTTAAGAAAAAATTTATATCATATTTTTTATAATAGTAATTTTATAAATAAATTTCACATTATAAATTAACAAACTAATAATAAATCTGCAATACGATTTAAACGTAAGACATATATCATTATTAGAATGTTATAAGACTAAATTTTGATATAGATAATGAGTGAAGTGTTAAATAAAAATATTAATAGGATCAAATTAAAAAGTCAAAGATTAAAAAAAAATTATTACCCAAAAAAGCCTAAAATCGATTCTACTAAATCTGATATAGACAAGTTATGGTTTTAATAAAACAAGAAAGGAATATGATGGGAAATAATATAAATGTTGAGGGAATCATGAAGCTTAACTGAGTTCTTATTTAGTTTGATCGATGGAGATTAATTGAAAAAAAAAATAATAAATTTTAATTAAGTGACGCAAGTTTGAGTAATTTGACTCAATAAAAAAGAATAAAGGTATAAATGAATAATAAAAGAAAGAACTACTTGTCATTGGCAGTTAAGTTTAATTTAATCTCATAAATTTAAACCAAGAAGGAGATGATAAAATTTAAACTAAAAATTGTGGGTAGTTAGAAAAGCTACCTTAAATGTAAACTCAAAAATGGTATGCACTACATTATAATAATCAATGTTTTGAAAATCGGCCGTGATCGATTGATCAGATCGAAAATCGATTCTCTTTTTAAGTTAATTAAATTATAAAACTATTTTAGTAAAAAACTGATAAAAAATCGGTCAAACCAATAAAAATTAATAAATTGACTAAACCGATCAAAAACAAATTTTATAAAAAATAATATTATTTTAATATTTTTAAAAAATATTAAAATAACTTTTATTTTATTTTATTTATATAATTATAATTTAAAAATTAAAATATATAAATTTTCAATTCTTAATAATATAAAATTATAATTTTAATATATTTTATTATTTTATATATTTTTAATATAATATATATTAAATATATTTTAAAAATAATATTTAATTAATACCAATTTAACTATAATTATCTGCAACTAAATTATTAAACTTTAAATCGATAACGTGATCGTTCCGATCTTAAAACGGTTGATAACAACCATACTTTTCACATCTCTTCATATTCACACTTTAAGCTTGATGACGAATGCTAACGGCGTTGTTCACAAATATATTAAGTGTTTCATATAAATGTTGTAACAATTATATATCATGATGTTCTGAACGATTATTTCTGAATATTAGATAGTTGTTAGCTTCTTATTTTAAGATGTATTAATCATTAAAATATAATTTAATCTTATTATAACCTATACCCATGTGATCCACCAATAAGGAGAGTCTCTTTTACGAGTATAATAAAAAATTAGTTAATTAATAAATTAATTCTCACTATATATGTTATAACTTTATTTTTAATTTTTAAAATAATACAAATTAATTTTTTATTTTTCTGAATTTTATAAATTAATCTTGTATATCATTTAAATAATAAAAATTAATTTTTTATAAGATGAATTTATAAAATTTAAAAATAAATAAATTTATAATAGAGATTAGTTTACTAATTATTTTAATAAAAATCATCAGCTGACCCAACAACCATACTCGTGTTGTTCCCATACGTTTATTTTATTCGATATATTAAGGAAGAGAGACAATACGTTAGAGTGACCACTTGAGAATATAAAAACCAGACAATAAATATATTAATTTTCCATTCTCACCAGCAATATAGACTAACTTTTCAATTTAAAAGAAACGGCACTAGGGTAGTCAAGTCCTTGCCAAATTGTTAAACTAAGGATCGTCCGTTTCAATGTAGCAACACATAAAATAAGAGTTTCTTAAGTTACCTTTATTGTGTTTTCACGCGTTGTTCTTTTTTCCTTTTTTAATATATTCCTTAATTGTTTTTAAATTTAAACATATAACTTTTTTTATTTAGCATCTTTATATTTAAATATGATATAAAATTTTATCATTACGTAGATAACTGCTGAAATATTTTTTTATTCCGTGAAAGAACCATTACTAATTAATTGTAAAAGTACAATTTTTATAATAAATAAAAAATAAAAAAAATTAATTATAAAAATTCAATCAAAACTTTTTAACTTATTAATCTATCATTTAAATCTACTTTTTCTTATCAAATAATTATTAATTAATCTATCATTCAAATCTATTTTTTTCTATAATTTTTTTCAAATGATTGTTGATGGATGAGGAGTATTAAATATAATGTAGAATAGTTAGTGACTCTAAACAGATTCTCCTTTTATTACATAAGATAACAAAGTTATTCTTAATTTTTTTTAAGTCTTATAAAAAATTTTATTATTAATATATTGATCGATCATTTTGTTAATAATTTTGTTTATGATTATATTTATTATGAATGAATATGTTTATCAACTATTTGTTATCTCATATTGTTTTGATTAATTTTTTTATTATGATTATCTTTATTGTGGATTAATGTTCATCAACATTAGTTGAATGTTGTATCTGTTTTTACAGTTATTTTTCATCTTATATAATTAACAATTTACAAATAATTTTATATAAAATATGTTAACACATTCTTAAAAGAAACTTGCATTTAACATTAAATCATCAAAATCATTGTCATATATTATACAACTTTCAAATGAAGATTAATTCTTATAATAACACAGCTAATTGTTTGAACAAATTTTAAAGAAAAATGACATAAAACACAAACTATCAATTCACCTAAAAAAAATATTAAATTCAATCTCTAACTCCATTCTCTACTTTTTTTAGCTTAATAGAATCATGTTTAAATAGATCCTGATCCTCAAGACTTATAGGATTTTCATAGCTGATGTTACTTCAATACCATAACCAAAATTGTTCTATATTGCAATATTATTATTATTAAACTACAAGTAAAAGTCACATCTTTCATTTATGGACATAATAGTTGTTGAAAAATTTAAAAAAAATTAACAATCATAAAACATCACAACAAACAAATACTCACACTAAATAATTATTACCTTTATTTTATAGTATCCATATTAAAGTTTATAGGTTTCTTTCTAAATGAGAGATTGACTACAAGTTTATACTTATAAAAATATTTCACACGTTCATTACCAACATTATGTTAATGTGAGAAAGTAGAAATCTAATAACTTTTCTATCATTTTCCATAATTAGTCTTCAACTACCATTTAATGTTAGATTGAATAAAAGAAAAAAATAAAAATCAACACCACTAACATACAAAAATAGCAAAATTCTTAAAATAAATAACTATAACATATAAGAAGGAGAAGATGATAACTATAATATGGTTCTTGATAGAACATTCCCTAAACTATTTTTCTTTTAAAATAATGTCATTTTGTATCCAAACATATATCTCACATGAGACTTAAAGGTTCGTATCAGCGACCAATCGACAATCGATAGTAATTGCGCAAATGATGAATAATAAATAATTTGTATAAGATTTTAAAATTAAATCTCGTTAGTGTCGTCATGATCTACCACCAACAAACCCATTCCTAACTCTTTTTTGTTTGGTTTCCCTTGCTTCTTTGTCAGCGTTCTCAGCTATAAAAGGCTTGGAGGATTAGGCCAACGGAGTGTGAAGCTAAACTGAAATATTTTAACCTTTCCTTTTTCCGTCTGTCTACCTATATTCATCTTCTAAGTCCTTACATTAATCCAATCGTATTTTTAATTCAAGATGCCATCTAACTCCGTGCCGGAGGATCCTGAGGTTCCTGAGCATCCCGAGGATCCCGAGGATCCCGAGTGGATAGTTGCCATCGACGTGATGTTGGGTTCCCTCAATCACGCAGAAGTACAAGCATGTAGCATTTCAAGCATTCCAGATGAAATTCAAGCCCCTAAAAAGGATGCTTTCAAGCCAAAGGAAGTATCTATAGGACCCTTACACAGAAGAACCACAAGGCACTTGCAATTAATGGAAGAGACCAAATGGCTTTACATGAATGAGTTCCTTAAGCGAAAAGGAAGCCCACAACAAAATAGTGGATCAGATGTAAGACAATGGGGCCCGGAGATTTATGATTTGCACAAAATAGTCAACGCAAGCTACGGGGGCTGCATCGAATCAGAACCCAATGAGTTGGCTAAAATAATGATAGTAGATGGTTGCTTTCTATTGGAGTTTCTCCTCAGACTCCAAACATATAAGAGGGCATTAGAAGGGAGAGAAATAAAAAGCTTTTCAGGTGATCCCATATTTGAAGACAAAAAAAAGGTATTGTCCGTTCTGAACGATATCACAATGCTTGAGAACCAAATACCTTTCATCGTTCTCAAGAAGTTATATAGGAAGGTCTTCCCTCAATCTGTTCGCACTGAAATTGAAGATGATCATCGCATTGCCAAACTAGTTCGGAAAGCTTTTGGGTGCCCTTTAGATGATAACGCAGGAGGCGCTCATATACTTAACTTGATGCACTTGTCCACTGTTCAACATGATAAGGTTGAGAGAAAAGAGGCAAAGCAAGAACTAAAGCGTTGTGCTACAAGGCTTAAAGCTGCTGGAATAACAATTCAAGCGGAAACCGATTGTCAGCGTGCATTGGTAGACAAGTTCAATTTTAAAATCAATTTTAGTGATGGTGTGCTCACAATCCCTCAGCTGCATATTAAGGAAACTACGGAAGTGAAATGGAGGAATTTAATTGCTTGGGAGCAGAGTAAAATTAGTGTGTGTTGCAAATACACATCTTATGCTCTGTTCTTCAAAGGTTTGATTTGTTGTAAGCATGACATCAAACTGCTTGAGGAGATGAAAGTTTTGGTAAACGAGGTCAACATGAAAAACGACGATTTGCTGCAACTATTTGACACTATTTCTGAAGGAACAGAGCACATGGATTCGAGTTATAGTGAACTTTATGGAAATTTGAACATGTATCAGAAGAGAAAAATGGCAACAGTATTGCAACGGTTGCCTATAATCGCTTGGCATAAGTGCGTACATGCATCTGAGATCATGTTGTATTATTGGGGAAATTGGTACAGACTTTTGATACGTGACCATATTCCTACGGTGTGGAAATTCATTGGAGTGCTAGCAGCTGTTGTGCTTCTGATTCTTACCATCATGCAGACATATTACGAAGCTCGTAAGAGTGACAAATAATTTTGTAATTTTGGAAGTGATGTGGAATCATGTATCCATGTTAGTTTAATTTCACCAAATGAAATTAAATTAACAGTAGTCTTGATTTTGTTTAAATTAACTGTAGTCTTGATTTTGTTTAAGGAATAAATAAATGTTTTCCATCCAGAAAATTAAACTTGCCCTAACCTTTAGAATTATATTATTCTTACAATCGATTTTCATGTTTTACATGAATGGCGTGATGAACATAGAAAAGCAAAAAGAGTTATAAGAAAGGGATATGAGAATAATATTTACTTAACCCTTTTACTCGAATTTGGTGGAACGTGGCTGCTATAGTTCTTACTCAAATAGATTAACACGACTGAACAAAAAGGGGAATAGAATGATGCTCCTAATGAAAACATGCGCTACTGTGCAGTGAATAGAAAATTCTAGAAAGCCTATGGGTGGATTCGTCCGCAGCCTACCGAAGAAACATACGCAGCGTTAGATAGGATAAAAGAGATTTTCATTCCTTTATTTTTTACACGTAAAGGATGCATACACATACGTACAATGTGTGCATCTTTTACATTGGTGGTCTCTATTATTATGCAATTATTTTTTTCTAAAATAGAAATATTTTTGTAAGTGTTAAATCTAAGTATATGAATATTTGCGGATCTACAATAATATTTTTTATATTTATTTTCACCTTTTATCCATTTTAAAAATCCGCGGGCATAAAGGTTTGATGGGCAAGTGGCTCTAGTTCCCATCATCTAGAAGCGTGTAGGCTTAAAATAAGTGGAAAACAATTTGTTTCATGGGAAGAGAGAAATACAGGAGGTGGGATAACAAACATAAAAAATTTAATATAATAGGATTTTGAGATATAATTAGTAAATTAGAATTAGTTGATAAGGAGTAATAAGAAATGTTTAACCTATGCAAGGATAGAAATATCGATTACCTTACACATATATTAGAAAATTTATAGGTTCATACATTATTATAAGAAGTTTGTACTTACAACGTGAACAATATAAGGATAAGAATAAGTTAAGTAATTGAACATGAGTCTAGGATCTCACCTCACTATTACAAAATTTATTTATTACAGCATATATTTTAAAGTATTTAATAAATAAAATATTTAAAAAATAAAATATTTTTTACAATATTTATTAGAAAAATATTTTAAAATAAAATAATTATTATAATATTTTTAAATTTAAATATTTTAAACAGATTCAAAGTATCTCTTACAAGATTTATAAAAAAATGTTTTAAAATAAAATAACTATTACACAACAATTTTAAATTTAAACACTTTAAATAATGAAGTTAAAAAATATATATAAAATGTAATTTTAAAACACATAAAAATAAAAATATTGTAAAATATATTTTATTCATAAAATATTTTATCTTTACAACTTTGATCACGTTTAAAATAGTTAGCATTATAAAATATTTTTTTAAAGTATTTAAAAGAGTAAATACTATAATATATTTTACTTTTACAAGTTTATAACATTTTAAATAGCCAATGTTGTAATATTTAGGCAGCTAATTTTTAATTAATTATTTTTCTTTTTATCCGTGTTGAAGCTACCATTCTCGACCTGTTATCATTTTCATCTTTTTCATTTTTTATCGAGCACTACCATTAAGCCACCATTACCATTTTTGCCTCCTCCGATTCTCATAGTTCTCCCCCTTTATTGAGGTGAGTTAGATTCTTGTTCCTCTTTCTTTTGTAACTTGTCATTGAAGATTTGGTACTTGAAACCCTAACAAACTCGTTCTTATATTGATATGATATGACTGACTTTTTTGAGTTTTGTGTCTTTTCTAAACATCACAACATGAAGAATTGAAGGAAAGATGTAAATGCAATTCTGAGGAAGAAAGTAAACACGGTTTTGAGGAAGGAAGCTGCTTACTTTAGTGATATTGTCATTTTTCCTTTCATGGTCTGTTATGAGCTTGTTGTACTTAAAATTATGGCTATCGTTGAGTTTGGGTTGAGTTCATTTTTAAACCTTTAGTTAGTTCTTGTAGTTCTTCTATGTTTTGTATGCATGTTGGGGAAAAGTAAATTACAGTTTTTTAGCTAATTCGTGATAGAATTCTATTTAGTATTTTTCTTTTTTAGCAAAATAGAAATTTCTATTAATACTGAAGGATATATATATGGTCAAGTGTAACATCAGTCAACTTGTTGCCTTTATTGGTGTACAGTGTTCAATCACATGCATTTTCTATAGATTGTGATATAATGGAGGCAAAAGTAGGATCAGTAGATTAAATTGGTTATTTTCAATCATACAAATTTATTTCCAGGCTTGGCCTCAATAACAAGGACATCGATGTTTTAGTGGATCCAACACTTAGGAAAGAACTATAATAAAAACGAGATGTTTCAGATGATTGAGAACTATAATAAAAACGAGATGTTTCAGATGATTGAGGTTGTAGCAATTTGCATGCACCATTAGTCAGCAAAGAGACCAAAGATGAATCAGGTAATTACATATATACAATTAAATATATATATATATATATATATATATATATATATATATATATATGACAAGAAATAAAATTATTTTAGAAATAACTTTATTTAAAGTTATTTTCCTTAATAATTATTATGAATAATTAAATTTTATTAATTTAACCGTTAAATTAATAAATTATATTATATAAATTATTTTTATATTTATATTAATATATTAAATTTATATATCTTTTTAATTGTTTCATTCATTAACTTTAGGTTTGTTTATGAATTCTTTTATATGGATTATTTATACATTAACTTTACATGTATGAGAACATGGCGATACATTCATCTTTTGACTTTGTTGGCTAAGATATATCGTTTATGCAATGTATGGTGGGCTTGCATTAATCACTTGGCATAGGGGCGTACATGTATTTGAGATCATCTTGTATTATTGGGGAAACTGGTATAGACTTTTGATACGTGAGCATATTCCTACAGTATAGAAATTCATCGGACTGCTAGCAGCTGTTGTGCTTCTGATTCTCACCATCTTGCAGACAAATTACTCAGCTCTCAGATGTAGCTAATTAATAATTTCCATTGAATCCTTTGCTAAAATTGGCAATCGCAAAGCTAAGTCATAGAATTTCTAATAATCACAAATAAATTTAAGAAGTAGAAGACAAAGTGATTTTGAGAGAGAAGTTGAAGCAAGTTGCATCTTTAGATTTGGCAATAATAACATTATTCCAGGTCGAAGGAGTCTTACTTGGTGTTTCACTCATTGGAAAATTAGTGGCTGTGACTGGTATCTCTTAAGCCAAGTAGTGTTTACATTGCATGTGCTACCGTCCTGGAAACGGAAGAAAGTTAACATAATTATCTGTCTCGATAAATTAAAAATTATTTATACAACATCATATAATACATCATATAATATAGATGTCTCGATAAATTAAAAATTATTTACACAACATCATATAATAATATAGATGAAGAACTATGAGTATAATAATAATAATGATAACCATAAAAGATAAAAATTAAAGATAAATAATATATAACATATAAAATAAATAAAATAATAAAAAATTATACTTAGTAATTTTGATTGGTGAAAAGAATATTAATTTTTTTATAAATTTTTATACTAATTTATCTAATTATAGAATTAATTTAAATTGAGCATAAAAATACCTTTTACAAATAAAAACAGATTCTAATTTGTATTGCAAACAAGTAAAAATAAAAATAATAATAAAAAAAATCTACCGTATATTACAAAATTAGATTCTAATACATGCATATATCATAACTAAGAAATAAAATCTATCATATATTCTAATAAAAATCAAATGCTAATATAAATATTCTAAGTAAGAAAAAAAAAAAGAAATAAATTTATATATATATATATATATATATATATATATATATATATTTATTATGAATAGAAAAATGTGATACATATATATACTATAAGAGAAATAACAGTTCAGTATATATATAACCAAAAAATAAATAAATCTTTATTTACAAATGCTGGTATATATATATTTTAGCCTATATTGTATATAAAAAAAATATGTATTATAACGAGAAACAAATCTTTATTTATATATATTATTAACAGAAAACTATGATATATATATATATATTATAAAAAATAATAAATTTTAATTTACAAATGTTGGTATATATATTTTTGCCAATATTGTATATAGATATATATATATATATATTATAACGAGAAATAAATCTTTATTTATATATATTATGAATAGAAAAATGTGATATATATATATATATATATATATTATAAGAGAAAAAAATATTTAGTATATACTATAAAAAAATATGATTTATGAATAAATTTTTTTTATATAATATAAACAAGAAATTATCTTTGATATGTATATATTATAAGTGAGAAGAAAATAATAATAATAATAATAAATTAATATATAATATAAAAAAAATATGATATATTTAAATATATAATGTAAACATGAAGTTGTTGATATAAATACAGTAAAGAAATTTAGTATGGATATTATAAGTAAGAAAATCTTTTGATAGATATATATTACAAATAAGAAATAAAATAAAATAACATCCGATTTATATATATTATAAATAAAAAATAATATAATTTTATAAAAAAAATTATATATATATATAATTTAAAGATAAAAGCAAGCTAATTCTCTTATATGTCTTTGGATTCTGCTAGATTGCACCAGCCCATATATAAGATTAATTGTACCCAACAGTTTTAAATAACATGTTTGTGGAAGAGATTGATTTGCTTGTTCCAATGAATAATAGTGACACGACAGTGAGATAAGAATAAAATTTACAATGAATAGTATTTTTTCTTTTTTTTAATTTCTTCTTCTTCTTTATTTCTTTTTATCAATATTATTTTTGATGATTCTCTTACTCTTTCTCTTTAAAGTTTTTAGTCTTCTTTTTTTTTTTTAAGAAATTTCCGTCTCCTTTCTTCTCATTTCTTTAATTTTTGGCTGTGTTGTGTTTCTGCTTTTTACCTTTTTAGTTTTCTTTTTAACTCTTCTTTCTTTTTAACTTTATCTTTGGTTATTACAATATTATTTTAAAATTAAATTTCAATTTTTACAATTATCTGTTAAATTAATTAATTTATTATTAAAATTATTTATGCTTCTAATTATCCACTATTTCCTTATCTGCATCCTTCCACTTTGAGATTTATTTTTCTGGTTATTAAATAGTAACCTGCTACCATTTGCCGACAAATTTTACACTTATTGACTTTTTATGGGGATAAGCAACATAGTCTTAATAATAAGATAATTTTTCTTTACGAAATTTCCTTTTCCAAGCTAAAAGTAAAGTGTTTCTTTGATATTAATTACCATCAATAATAAATAATAATAATAATAAAATATAAAATATTTATAAAAGATAATAAACAATATGTATATGATAAAAAGAAAAAAAAATAAAAGTATATAAGATAAAATGTTATTAAAAATAAATATTAACAGATTAAATAAAATATAATGAAAGAATAAATTTAATATTATAATATTTATATTTTTTACTTATCTTATTTTTTAAAATTTAACTTTTTTTATTTTTTCATTTAATATTAAAATAAATAAATAATCTAAGTAAAAAAATTAATATATGATTACATAAAAATGATATTAATAATAATATTAGTAATGATGATAATTAAAATGATGATAAATGGAGTAGATCAAATTAGATGAAAAGTTAAAAGAAAAATAACAATAAACTTATACCATAAGAATATAAGAATATAAGAGTGGTAAATAAAATATGTAAATAAAATTTGTATTTGATTTTATATTTTTATCTCAATTTTTTTAATTAATTATGATTTATTTTATTGGTAAATATAGAAATAAGAATTGAATAAAGAAATGACATACATCAAAGAAAGATTAATGAAAATTTAAAATTAAATTAATGATTGATATCGAGAATTAAAAGAAAATAAAAAAGTAAGAATTAACTTGAAAGTAAATAAAATATAAAAAAGATAAATTTAAAGTTAAAGTCATGATTAAAATTAATAATTAAGAGAGCACAAATAAATAAAGTAAAATCTTTTCAATTTTAAGAAGATTAAAAAAATATTTACATAATGGAAGAGAAGCGTAATAGAAAAAATTAAATATTTTAATTTTTATTTTTCTATCTAAATCTTTAATATTCTAATTTTATTACTTAAATAATATTTCAAATAATAAAAAAGAAGAAATTAAAAATGAGCATAATAAAATAAAATAATATATAATAGAAGCAAAGAAATAAATACATTAAATTATGTTAAAAATAATAAAACCATCAATAGTGATTAAGTATGGATAAATAAAATAAGTTATTTAAAAATATTTTTTAAATTGAAGAAAAGAGAATAAAATATGATAGGCAAAATCTAGTATTTACATATGTCCCTCTGTGTCTTATTAGAGAATATTGCAAATATCAATTTCTTATATTTTCAAAATAGGAAACAAGTAAAGACATGAACTCTAATTTTACGTATTAAAAATAGAAAATTGCAATTAAACATATGCAACGTGCATTCCTTTTGTTTTAAAGAAAGAAAATACCATTTTTTAAAATAAAATTTTGCAAGTTAAATGTACATGGATAATTGAGAGAAAATTGCTCATATCTAACAAATAAATAAACTATTTCACAAATTAAATCATCTTGACTTTAAGAGTATGGAGATAAAAACAACAAAGTAGATTGATTGGATATGGATTATACAAGCATTAAAAAGTAAAGACAATGCAAACCAACTAGATATGGATCATAGAATTATTAAGAGAAAAAAATGAAGCAAACCAAATAGATATGGGTCATACAAACATGAAAAAGTAAAGACAATACAGACCAACTAGATATGAGTCATGCATATAAAAAATCTAAAGACAACATAGACCAACTGGATATGGGTCATACAAATGTGACCAATAAAGATGATGCAAATCAACTAGATATGATTTATACAAATGAAAAAAGTCAAGATAAAACAAACCAACTAGATATAGGTCAGAAAAATGTGAGCAATAAAGATGATGCAAACCAATTTGATATGAGTCATGCAATGAAAAAAGTAAAGACAAAATAGACCAACTGGATATGGGTTATAAACTGTGAATAATAAAGATGATGCGAACCAACTTGATATGGGTCAAACAGATGCAAACAATAAAGATGATGCAGACCAACTTGATATAAGTCATGCAAATGAAAAAAGATAAAATAGACCAATGAATATGGGTCATACAAATGCGAACAATAAAGATGATGCAAACCAACTTGATATGGGTCAGGCAAATGAAAAAAGTAAAGACAAAATAGACCAATTGGATATGGGTCATACAAATACGAACAATAAAGATGATGTAGACCAACTTGATATGGGTTAGAAAATGAAAAAAGTAAAGACAACGTAGATCAACTATCTTGTGATAACTAATTAAATAAAGAAATGTGTAAAACCAACCAAACACAAATCATTGAATTTTTTTTAAAAAATAAAATAAAAACTTTGTTAAAAGAATGCTTTTGTAAATTGACTGGAGATGACTTTTGTATAGAGGACTAAAACAACTGGCTTGGAAAAAGAAGGTTTGACCAATTAGACTATTATTCACAATGCTATCATTCGTCATATTGCTAAGTTGGTTTCATGATCTCCAAGACTCATTCACCCTTAATTCCTTTCCTTAATTTTGTGATTTTTAACTATGTTGCACTGACATACTTTTCTTTCTTCAAAAATGAAACCCCTAGATTGGACCACTTGGAAGGCTGTTATCAATATTGCCATACCATAAAATTAACTTTAATTATTTTACTTAGGTTGATTAGTTAAACAATTAGCATTAATGAATAAAGATAAAGACAAAATATTTTGGATTTTATTGGTGTACATTGAACTATACATAAGATATTAACTAGAATGATTATAAGGTTACAAAATAATAAAGATAGAAAAAAAAGAAATAAACAAAATGATTTTTTTTTATGAAAAATTTCCCTATATAAATCCTTTGACCCTTAATCAATTGATTCCATCTTAACCCTTTCTGGAGGCCATACTGTTGCTTCTGATGTCATTTCTTATACCCTACACCTTAAATCTTCAAATCTAATTTTTTTTTATAAAGAGAGACAAAAATTTTCCCCAAGGTAAGTCTTGATGCAACATCATCTGTTCACCTTTCATTTGCTCTAATTTTACCTAAGTCGCCCTTTCGAGTTTTCAACTTTGTAGGCATTTTCATTACTCTAACTTTTTCTTAGATCACTCTTTCAGGTTTTGATCTAACGAGCTTTCTTTTTTTAACTTTGATTTTTTTATTTTGATTTTTTTTACCCTAATTTTTTCTTAGGCTGCACTTTCGGATTTTCAACCTAATAAGCTATTTCTTTTTCTTATGTTCAAGCATAAAACTTTTTGATAGCATCAGTGTTTGTTAGTCTTTGTAATTCATGTCCATCTATGTCTTGCAAGATTAGAGTTCCACCAGAGAATGTTTGTTTAACAATGTAAGGACCTTTGTAATTAGGAGCCCATTTTCCATGAGCATCCTCTAGGTTTGGTAGGATCTTCTAATACTAAATCTCCTTCCTGAAATTCCCTTGGATGAATGATAAGTGTCCAATACGACACTTATTTGGTACATAAATCAATATAATTGCAAGCAATTGAAGCATAAAGCACCACTAAAGCATGAGAAAATGATAGAAAACTGAGTAACTCATACACAATCTGGGAAAATGCGTTTTAAAGCCTTATGGGCGATAAATTCTTATAAATATGATGTGTTTTAATTTCTGCAATTGTCATAGGGTTTCGTGTTGGTAACGCAACCACAATTGCGTGGAGCACATAAAAATATGAAAGAAAGGAAGCATTCTGTTATTCGCAGTGCATTGGCAACGCAAGCACAGCCGTGTTGGACACACAACGCAACAGAACAACACCTATAAAGGCCCAAAACAAAACGAAAACAGGGCATCACTCTATCCATTAACTTATCCAGTCTTTGAGTGCAAACACAGAGAACAAAGCCATCGTTCTCCTGGACATTGGTTCTGTTCTAGATGAAGGAAGAACCCTAGGGTTGAGGAAGAAGGGAAAACGCAGCGTGTCGTCATACTTATGACTTTCACCCTCTCCCCTGTATTCTTCTTATATTCATATGTGTAACTAGAACTCTGTTAGGGAAGGAGGAAGCCATCGCTGAACCTATGTAATCCAGATCTATTATATGCATTCACGATTGTTTTTCGTAAAAATTGATTATTCTTCTCTTCGCTTAACCCTTCTATGACTTGGCCACTTATGGATTGAATCTAAATTCTTCTTCACAATTGGGAAATTGGTTTTAGAATTGAAACTGAGATTGAATAACATAATTGTGAATGCTCTAGGGATAGAGATTCGCGATTGTGAGATCATTTGAATTCTTGAACTTAAGGCTTATTCAAATTAGGAATTACTAAGGGATTATGATTCCTAATTTGAGTGAAGTATTGATGAGTCAAGGGATTGATCTTCAATTAATATTTGTGAATTTGATCTTTAATTACATTTTATCTTGAATGCACGTAATGATCTAATGTTACAAAGGGAAAGTTTTGGTGAAATCCAACCCTAACACTTTCCATAAACTGATTTCATACACATTTGTATTAGCTATTGAATATTAAACAGTTCTGGGTTTATTTTGATTAGTTTTATGCATACTGGAACATTGTTCTAGTCTAGTTAACAAAAGCCGGTCATTGCTGTTATTTTCTATTTACGTTGGCTACACGCGCATTTGTGTTGCCTACGCATTTCCATAACCGAGTTCAATTAGTGGACTAGTGGGAATTCAATATTTGAACCAAATCCCTGTGGAGACGATACTCTTTCTCACTCTTTATTCTATAAACGATAAGGTGCACTTGCCTGCATACGGTTTTACACCAACAATGAACTTTCTTGTTAAAGGGTTTGGCCATTCTACATTGATACAATTGCCCATGACAAAGAGCTGCTAATCTTTTTTTCTTGATCATGTTTAGTTGTTCATACCTGACCTTCATCCATTCAGACTCTTCCAACTCTACTTCTGTTGAGACTCTCAAAGAGGGAATTTCAACCTCTATTGGAGAAACAATTTCCATCTTGTATACCATAGAAAAAGGTGTTACCCCTGTGCTTGATCGTATATTGGCATGATACGTATATGGAGTGTAAGGCAACATTTCATGCCAATCTTTATAATTCACCATCATCTTGGCAATAATCTTCTTGATGCTCTTATTGGCTGCTTCAATTACACCATTCATTTGTGGTCGATAAGTAGCTAAGTTATGATGCTTGATCTTGAAATTATCATAAAGTTTTCGAACTTCTGCACTATTGAGATTAGGAGCATTGTCTGTTATTATCTTCTATTGAATACCATACCTTCTGAGTGGCATTGACATATGAACATGCTTCAACCCATTTGGTAAAGTAGTTTATTGCCACCAATATGAAACGATTCCCATTTGAAGCTTTTGATTTGATTGACCTTATAATATCTATTCCCCACATTGAGAATGGCCAAGGAGACACTAGGTTATGCAAATGGAATGGAGGTGGGTTGATTTTGTCAGCATATACTTGAAACTTGTGGCATTTATGAACATAATCTATGCAATCAACTTTCATAGTAGACCAATAGTAACCATTTCTCATAATTTGTTATGTCATCATATGACCATTAACATGAGTCCCACATATTCCTTCATGAATATTTCTCATGATCAACTAAGCTTCTTAACCATCCACACATCTCAAAAGAGTGCCACCATGGCTTCTTTTATACAAAACCTCTCCATTTATAAAAAATGCCATAGACAAATGAAGAATGGTTTTCTTAACAACTTTAGTTTCCCCTGTTGGGTATTCTCTCTTGAATGTACTTTTTGATGTCGAAATACCAAGGTTACCCATCTATTTCTTCTTCAACATTAGCATAATATACCAGCCCATCTTTCATCCTAACTTGGATAGGTTGAACATTAGTTTGAAGATTGAACCTGGTTATTACTGCTAATGTGGCTAAGGCGTATGCGAATTAATTCTTGTCTTGAGTCAAGTGTCAAAAGTTTACTTCTTCAAATTTACCAATTACCTGAGTTAAATATTTTTTATACGAGATCAGTTTAGGATCTTTGGTCTACTAATCGCCCTTTATTTGGTAAATTATAAGGCCTGCATCTCCAAAAACTTTTAATTGCTTCACTCCTAAATCAATTATTGTTAACAAATCACTTACGCAGGCTTCATATTCAGCAATATTGTTGGTGCATTCAAAGTTCAATTTAATTGCCACAGGGTATTTCCTACCGGTTGGTGAGGTGACTACTGCTCCTATACTGTTGCTATAAATGTTAATGACTCTAGCAAAATACATTCTCCACTCATCATCTTCAACCTCCTCTTCTTCTACCATCAATATATCTTCATCTCGACTTTATAACAAAAGAAGTTGCTTCTCATCAAGAGGGTTTTGAACTAAATAATTTGCGATGACACTTCCTTTGATTGACTTGGGGTGATTAAAATTGATGTCAATTTTTGATAACATAACCTACCATTTTGAAACTCTTAAAGACACATGAGGAATTTCAAACACATACTTTAGCGAATCTATTCAAGAAATTAGCCAAGTAATGTAATATAACATGTACTACCATAGTCTCCTCGTAGTCCACACCAAAGCACAACATGTTTTCTCAATAGTCATGTATCGAGACTCACAATTGTTAAACTTCTTACTCAAGTAATAAATTGCTTTTTCTTCCTTTTCGAACTCATCATGTTGTCCTAGCATTTCCCCCATTGACGTTGGTAGAACTGTCAAATATAAAATCAATGGTCATCCGGACATCGGAGGTACCAAGATAGGGGGATTCAACAAGTAGATCTTTATCTTATCAAATGCTTCCTAATATGTTTCATTCCATTCAACTGGTTGGTTCTTCTATAGCAGCTTAATAAAGGCTCACAAGTGCTAGTCATATTAGCAATGAATCTAGCAATATAATTAAATCTTCCCAGAAAGCTTCTCACCTCTCGCTCTGTCTTAGGAGCAAGCATATCTCGTATTGTCTTTACTTTATCAAGATCCACCTTTATTCCTTCTTTGCTAACAATAAAACCTAGCAATTTTCCCGACGATGTTCCCAAAACACATTTGTTAGGATTCAATCTCAACTTGTACTTTTGCAATCTTTCGAAAAGTTTACATAGAACCTCCACGTGACTTTTTCCTTCTTTAGATTTAGCGACCATATCATCCACATATACCTCAATTTCCTTATGCATCATATCATGAAATAATGAAACCATTACATGTTGATAGATGGCTCCAACATTTTTTAGTCCAAATGACATCACTTTGTAGCAAAATGTTCCCCAAGAAGTTATGAAAGTGGTCTTCTCTCTGTCCTCAACATCCATGAGAATTTGGTTATAACCTGAGTACCCATCCATAAACGAATACATATAATTGCTAGCAGTATTATCAATTAGGACATCAATATAGGGGAGTGGAAAATCATCCTTTGGACTTGCTTTGTTCAAATCTCTATAATCTACACACATCCTGACCTTTCCATCCTTCTTAAGTACTTGCACGATTTTCCATCCACTTTGGATGTCTTGATACTTCTACAAATTCAGCCTCTAATTTTTTTGGTCACCTCTTGTTTAATCTTCAGAGACATATCTGAGTGCATTCTTCTTAACTATTGCTTCTTGGGTTCAATGCTAGGTATAATGGTATTTTGTGCGAGGCTATCTCCGGATCTAATCCTAACATGTCATGCTACGACTAAGCAAACACATCGAGATACTCTCTGAATAATGCTATCATTTCTATTCATTCAGATTATTCACCCAGTTTCAATTCTTTCTTTTTCTCTCTTCGACCCATATTAATCATCTCTACCTTCTTATTATTCATCTTGAATTCTTTCTCAGATTGTTCAAGCAAATTTTTGAGCTCTTCAATAACCTCTTTATCATCAGCAAATTCAAAGTCATCTTCATCAAAGGTTGTAAAAGAATCAATTGACAAGTTCTCAAATTTATTTTACAGGACAAAATTTTTGTGACATCTTGATCCCTGGAAAGTAATTGGTATAATGTTGGAAATTAATGTAGAGTGAGAAAATATATGAAATGAGTAGAGAGTTTGTATGAAGGAAGACAAAAGTATAATTAAGACTGTGCAAAGAAAAGATAGAAATATATGAAGAAACACCAAAAGAATTATGAAATTCCATGTAAATTCATTAAATTACTAGTCTCAAATAAAGTAACAAAGTTTTTCTTAACATGAATGGTGAAACCATTACCTAAAATAATACAACAGTAATTAATTTGGAACAACCACATGCAGTATTGGTTCGACTTCTAATTTCTTAATGGTGCTTCCTCAATAATAGGATGGATTACCTTGAACTCTTCCTCTTCTTCATTATCCAAGGCATTGATGATGAGATGATATAGAGGAAAAATAGCCTTTTCTGTCGTGATTACCATAGCAAGTTCAGGGGAAGGTTTCTCTTAAGAGAGGAATGCTTGCCTTTTTTCCTTCTCATACCATTTAACCAAATTCATGCTTGAAAATTCTTCTTCTAGTGATAGAACATACCTTAAGTCAAATCTTCCTAATCTTTCCAGGATGTTAATAGGCATTGGTTCACCTTGCAAATCCAATCTCAAATCATTTTTCCTTCTTTATACTCATTTTTAGCCATGACTCACGCTACAACTTGGTTCATGATGGACGCAAATTCTTTCTTTTGACTAAGGCCTGATTCAACCACCTCAAAGCTATGTCAAAGGTTTCCTTCAATCTTCTTTGTGTTATCTACATATGTCACTAAAATGGACTTAGAGACCATGATTTCTTCCTCTCCATAAACTATGATTATTGTCCCACCTTCAATATACTTGACCCTCTGATGCAGGGTAGATCGAACAACACCAACTGCATGAATCCAACATCGACCTAACAACATAATATATGTTATCTCAATCTCCATGACTTGGAATAATACTTGGACCAATTTCTAACGATAGAACCACTTCCCCCAAAATACCTCTATGGGTCCCATCAAAAGCTTTCACGACCATGACTTGAGGCATCAAATCATCCACACTTAATTGTAATTGAGTAAAGGTTTCCTTGGATAGAAAATTCAAGGCTGACCTTCCATCAGTTAAAAATTTTTCCACAATGAAATCATTGCACTTCAAAGTTATGTGTAGAGTAGAGGATTTTTTTCAAACTGAGGAACAATCTCTTCATCTAAGAAAATGATCATATTCATATGCTTTACAGTATCTACCATACTAATCACATTCTGAAGAGTGACGTTGGGTTTAACATATGCATCATTCAACACTTTCAAGATCGTTTTTCTGTGTGGTTCTGACGTCAAGATGAGCAACAAAAGCGAGATTCTAGTAGGAGTTTACTTTAGTTGTTCCATCACATTATACTTACTTTGCTTCATGATCTTTAAGAACTCATCTTCCTCCTCTTCTTTGTCTTTATTCCTTATCTCCTCTACTATATGTTTCTTACTCTTTTTTTTGTCACCCTTCTCAGAGCCATAAAACCTTCCACTTCTTGTGATTCCAGACACACTTATTTCATGAGTCAGAGTCTTTCTTATTTCTTGTAGATTGAAGCAATGTATCGAACTACTCCCAATCATTTCAACTTTGGTCTCATAGTTTTAAGGGACTGCATGTGTCTTCACAAGCAAATGGGACTAGATTTTTCACAATTACAACCACCTTTTAAACAACCACCTTTTTAGGAGTAGATGGCTGGGTTAGAAATGGAACTCTCAACACAAAATGTTCAATTACGTTAACTTCTTGTAGAAAACCATTTTTCTGTCTAACTTCTATAACTTCCATTGTAAGCAACCCTTGGACTTGGATCTTGAAGTACCAATAGTTCTCAATGTCATGTCCATTTTCCTTAGAATGGTAGTCACAACTTGATTCTTTGTTGTGTTTTTCTTCTTCCTTCATGGTTTCTACTAGTACTTTTACATCATAACTGGCTCTTTTCGGCCCATTAAACACCTCCTTCATAGGGTCTTCAATTTCAAAGCCGTTTTGATCAACAACCCCTCCTTCTTAATGGAAGTTATAGAACTTCTTGGGATAGGGTTGTTAATGATGTGAAGCCCTTTCTCATCTTAAATATCCAGTCTTCCACATGCCATTAACTTTCTAACAGCCGTTTTAAACCCTTCACAATCCTCGATTGAATGTCCAAACCTCATATGGTATCTACATGTTAAGTTAGGGTTGTACCATGCTAGAAATGGTGGTTGCATTGGACGCACTTGTATTTCTAATATTAGATAAGCATCAAATATACGTTGGAACAAGCCAGCATTGGAGATAATTAATCTTGAAAAAGGTGGTAAGTTTTATGGGCAAGGTTGTCCTTGGTTTTGGAAGTTTGATCTTAAAGGATGATTTGGGTGGTTTTTAGGTACATGGGGCAATAGTTAGTGTGCACAGAGCATGTATGGATATATGGTTGGGTGATGGTATGTTGTTGACCTAAAAAGGAACAGTGTTTGGGCTTGGAATTTGTTGGTAAGGTGGATTTGGAAATGCAAGTGTTTGGATGAAAGGATAAGGGCTAGGATTGAAGGGTGATGTTTGATACTTAAGGGTTGGTGGTAGGTATTGTGGCACAATGTTTCGACCTTGATAGACTTGATTCACTTCAAACTTTTTTTTCTTCATTGGTAGGCCTTTCTTTCCTTGGTTACCCTCTATATGTTCCATTGGTAATTTTCTAGCCTTTTCCATAATCTCAATCCTTTCTTTGGTGGTTATCAAGTCAGCAAAATCTCGATAAGTTGTGCCAACCATTAATCCAATGTATGGTGCTCCCAAAGTTTCCAAAAAATAAGAGCACATCTCTAACAGAGTTAACGATAGTTGTACTTGAGCTGCTAGCATCCTCCACCTTTGAGCATATTACTTGAATGGTTCATCATTTCTCTTTTGCAAAACTCCTGACTGCTCTCGGGTTGGAGCAGTGTCAAGATTAAAACAATACTAGTTCATGAACACGTCTAGTAAATCCTTCCAGCAAGTAATCTTAGAATGGTCTAATTGGATGTACCATTCTAAGGAAGGTCCAATCAAGCTTTCATGAAAAAATTGACCAAAATATCTCATCTTTAAACCAAACAATCATCTTGGTGTAGTACGTGTTAAAATGAAATAGAGGGTCTCCACTACCATCATACTTGTTAAAGTTTAGAACTTTAAAATCTTTAGGAACAACAACTTCCATGGTTGGGCACAATTCTTCAACTCCTAGGGACCCATATATACTAGGACCTTGGATGGCCTTAATTTTTTCTTCCATCTTCTCTATCCCTACCTCTTTCATTTTTTCATGTGATGATGGGATATGAATGGCCCCTACAAATTTCCCATGGATGAATATATGAGGTCCTTCCCATGTTGGCTCAGCATTGTTTTAAAATTCAAGGTTAGAATTTCCCAACGATTGGTATTCTTCTCTAATTGAGATCTCAAATGGTATTGTTTGGATATATGTTCATTAAGGATTAGTCACCCATCTTATCACACCAAATGCTCCTTGAGCAACACTTGTGAATAACGAAATTGTAGTTGGAGTGGTGAAGAATACAACTGTCATCGATGAACTAGAAGACGAGACAGTTGAAAAAGGTGGTGTTGTCATCACAATAGTAGAGAATGAAACTATCGTGGCAGGGGAGGTTATTAAATTTGCAGGATTGGAGGTGATTGGGGGCAACTCCATATATGCTTGACCACTTGGCAGAGTCCTATTTATGTTGAGCAGGTTTATGGCTTCATTCATTTTGAGTAGCATATTTTCCATTCTTATTTGAGCTTCTGACATCTCATTTATCTTCCCTCTTACTGCATCAACTTCCATACCCAGATTCATTTCTGGCTGGTTCTCTTCTGCCATTCTGATTCAGAATATAGTGTTGTGAACTTAGAGTAATTGTTACTTCTTTTTCTAGGCTAATAGTGATTATAAATCCTATGAGAAATAATAAAAAGAAAAAAAGTTATTTTAACTTAATTAAAAATATTTATTATGGTTTTGTCAAAAAATTATTAATGATGACTACTGAGAACTTGTTTGTGAGTATCTTTGGTTTTGAAAAGTGGAATCACAATAAACAACAAAAGGACATCTTCATTCCAAGCTAAAAGTAAAATACAAGCAGGTTTCTTAAAAAAATACATCATCCATTCTTTTTCTCATCTAAGGCTTAGTCATTCTTTTCATACACCATACCAAATTTTTACGATGTTCAATGAAATCAAGAATTTCCTGTGTAGTAGAGATAGGACTAGTAGCTTCATTGGCCATCTTCATAAGTTTTAGCATCCCTTCGATTGCTTCATTAAATATCCACACCATATTTGCAAATCAAGCAATATAATATACAACATTTCTCTTGAAATTGTATATCTCACCATCCTTTTCTTTTATCTGTCCCAACAAATGTTGTATATCTTCTTCTTTTCCTTTTAAGAATGCTTGATACTTTGTTGTTACATCCTCCACCCCATCACTCTTCTTCTTGATTTTTCCTTCATAATCAACTACCATTTTTTTATTTCTTCCTTGAAGCTCTCTAACTATCCCAGGGCTTCCCTTTAAGTTATTTGAGCATTTGCCAATGTCATCTTAGGCTTATGGTTCTCCACTCAAGCTTGATCTCTTTCTTTCCTTCTACGTTCCAAAGTAACATAAGTTTCTTCTAAACAATGTTTGATATTATCACTATGTCTTTCTCCAGTTCTTGCTTTCTTGTTGCATTCTCTAAAGATTCATCCTTTTCAGCACTCTCTAACTGCAAAGCCTCTAGTGTGTTGCACACTTCTTTCAATTTCCTTTCTAACCTTTTCTTCTCTTCCTCTACCTTTGTTAGCTTTGTTTTCACTCCTTGCAACTCTTCCCTGATCACAGAAGTTCCTTTGTTGTCCTCTGGGATCACCATCGGTGTTTCTTCATCTAGAGGAATGGTGGATTGAAATGGTAGTTTGCCTTCCACAGCTCTATTTTTTACCCATACTCGGTAACTTTCTCCACTCCCACAACTTCTTTGTCCCAGCTCCTTGCTTCTTCTAATGATCTTGTCCTATGCTCGTCTTACTCGTCCTAATTGTTCAGTTTGAGTTTGATCCATGGTATATAGAATAAATGGTACCAGGCTATCATTGTTTAGGGCTTCCTTCATAGGATAAGTAAGTTGTCTAAGAGCCAATAAAGGGTTGTAGTTAATACATCCTTTAGTTCCCATGAGTGGAACGATAGGAAACTTTTTGCATTAACAAATTACTTTTTCTATTTCCTCCCACTGAGGATACCATCGGATAGTCTGCTCAGTATGATTTGCTAGTAGTTGGCACCATTCTCGACCACTCTTAGGCTTCAATTGTAGTTGATGAAAATCAACAAAGGAATTTACATTTTTGGTGCCCCTAACACACACATGTCCGGTGAGCCAGATATACAACATATGCAAACAACATAGATTCCTCTTCCTTTCTTCTCATAGAAAAAAATCATGGTATAATATACATATGCAAGGATTGCTGACACGGGGTTCTCTCTTCGAAATTTGTGAGTCATAAAAACATCAATGGCTGCCAACCCAACAAACTGATCACTGCTAGGAAACAGAACTACCCAATAGATAACTAAGGCCAGTACATCCATGAATCCTTCCCAATCATTTGTCTCAGGCAAAAAATGAACTTGCTCTTCTAAATAATTTCTTAGAAACCCCTCAACTGAACCTTTGATCTTCTTGTTACTCATCAAATTCTTCATTTGAACTTTGAGTACTTTAGCAATGGTTTGCGACAAAGAGTAATGATCTAGAAACTTGTATGGTGGCTCTTTCTTCACTGACAGACCCATGATGATCTTGAACTTTTCTAAAGTGGGGGCTAACTAAAATTTTCTAAACGTGAAGCACCTCAAAGTTAGATCATAATGGGCAAGTGCAGTAATTGTTTTTGCTTGCATATCTACTTCAAGAAGATCAAGAATATTTCCATATGTTTTGGCAAACGTCATCCTCTGTATCTTGCTCATCTTTCGACCTAGAGTTATTAGACTTCCAACATCCGGCTTATAAACACTAAATTGTAGAGTTTTCTTCATCACCAACAAAAAGTTTCTCTCACACTGTGGTTCCATTTACTTTTTACTAAAGATACCCACGATAGGTTCCAACACTAGTTTCTGACAAACTCAACCTAAAACGAAAATAAATGAAAGAAATGAGTAAAAAAGGTTACAAGATATTAAGGCATGAATTAAGGTATTTATATGCATGGATCTCTCATTTTATTTCTTTTTTTTAATGCTGTGAACATGCATGCAATAGTGCAATAATGAATCATGGTATATTTTATTCTTTTTCTTTCTTTCTCTCTTTCTCTATATTTTTTTCATTCTTTTTTATCTATCATTTTTTTATTTACTCATAAGTAAAATACATAATTGATCCTAAAATTTTATGAAATTAAAAATGAGGAAGAGGAAATGCGAGAAGTACGCTCCCTTTTGTCCTACATAGGTTTGCTTAAATATGGGAGGTTTTTACCAAATGTTCTATGGCTTTTCTAATTAGTGCTCTTCCATTAATGGTATATTCTAAAGGTCTTTGGCCTCCAGAGTTAAATTCCATTTAGGAACGTTAACCATAACAATAGATGAACTATTAAATATGGATGTCGCAACCGTAATTCCGACGAGACGACGAACTCGCTAAAATTTTGAAAATGAATTGATTTTGATGATGTGGAGTCGCCACCAAATTTTTGTTTAAGGGAAAAAGATTTGGAAAAACCCTGGGTGAGATTTAGGTTCGGGAGTCGGTTACGAGTGGGGAAGGTGTTAGGCACCCCACTCGCCTGTTCCGAAGAACAGTACCCTTAAATTGAGTGTGTGATTATTTGAAAATAGTTTGATCCCTTTTATTAGAGTGAAAATAAATACTTGATGGAGGTTAGCCTGACAGGACTTGATCCTGCTCCTACGTATTCCCCGGTGCAATGGGAAACTCAAGGCTTACGTAGTTCTGGTTATGTTTCGAAAGCTTGACTTTCGAAAGTGTTTGAAAGAGTGTTTGAAAGGTGCTCGAAGGCTTGACCTTCGGAGCCACTTGGAAAGTAAAAAAATAGCTTGACCATTTTTGAAAACTATTTTCAGGAGGGCGATCCTCATCCACATATGCACAGGGCCCAAGACAACTACGGCTGCACTTGGACCCATACGAATCTCTAAACAACGAACAGCAGAAAAAGCTACCAGTTCGTGCTTAGAGCTCGTCGCGTGAGATTAAGAATCGTAAAACAAGATTTTTTTTATTTTGAATAACAATGAATGAAAAAAGATAAGACATAAGTAATTACTAGAAATTTTGGGGAAATGTATTAACTAAGGAATCTTATGTTTCATGGATTATTTAGGGATTTTGAAATTTTTATGAATTGTAGAATCTTTATGATTTATTTTGGAATTTTTATGGATTCTTAGAAAATTTGAAACTTTTATGAAATGTTTGAACTTTTATGAATTATTTAGGAATTTTTATGAATTATTTTGGAATTTTGGAATCCTTAATTTTTTATTTTTTGGAATTTTATGAATTTGGAAGGGTAAAATTGTAATTTCTGGCCTAGAGGATAGGACTGGCATTTCTGGAAACACTGGGGGTAGAAGGGTAATTTCTGACATTGGGGATAGAATTGGTATTTTTGGAAAGACTGGGGGTAGAAGGGTAATTTCTGACCTTGGGAATAAAACTGGCATTTCTGGATTTATCCAGGGGTAGAAAGGTAATTGTAGTAGCAGGGACCTATCAAGAATTTAGGGAATTTGAAAGGGCCTTATGGTAATTGCCATTTGGGACAATTTTGATAATTTTTAAATGTTAAGGACAAATTTGGTAATTTGGCCATTTGGGACAGAATTGGAATTTATGGAAAGTTTGGGGGCAATTGGGTCTTTTGACGAGGCAGGACAATTCTGGAATTATGGAATTCAAGAGGGGCAATTGGGTAATTGCCAGGGATTCAAGAGTTTGTTGAGGGGGAATTAAAATTGCCAAGTGTGGGATTGAACGTGAGTACGGGAGGCGGATCAAAGATATTAACCATTTGAGCTGGGTTTTAGCTACTACGTGGTGTTCAGTATTTTGATAAAAGCTTGGTGCCATCAGAATTAATAAGGAGCAAACGCGACTTAACCCATGCATGCATATATCCAGATTGTTTTAGGGGAGCTTTCTGTCAACACATTGGGGCAGTGGGCGGTATTGATCCGTGCTTTGTTCTTCCAACACATCAGGGGCCCCTACTGTTATTCTGAAATCTCCATCGCAGGGGCAGAATAATTTTTATACCATTTAGTTAGCGTAGTAACAGGGATATTCATGCACAACAAATCCTTGTGGCAGCTTCGAGAACAGAACGAAACCATTTGCCAGTTATGCAACTAATGTATCTGGCCATGAAGTAGCTGAAGGGTTTGCCACGACCTCTCCCAGGCAAGGTTGAATTCAGACTAGACAAGCACAAACCGAGACAACCTAAATAATTATGGATTAATTCTTCATGCAAGCAGAATTTCAATGCCTTTGAGTCGAGGTTGCATGCGTCAACTTGATTCGGTATCCGAAAAGGAACAAGTGTAGTTTTTCCATGCAGAGAAAGAGATCAGGAACATGCAGCAGATATGGCCTTTAAAACGCATGTTATTATAAAACCTACGCCTTCACATCTCTTGGTCACCATATGCAGAGTGATGGGTTCTCCTTGAGCGTACCAAACCAGACCTGTGGTTGCTTAAGGGATTGCTGATTTGCTGTGAGTGCAGAGCTTAATCCAAGGGCGTATGTCTTCACTAGCTGCACCCTATCTTGGAATTTCAG
The DNA here is from genome assembly GCA_026541065.1 of Canavalia ensiformis. NCBI lineage: Eukaryota > Viridiplantae > Streptophyta > Magnoliopsida > Fabales > Fabaceae > Canavalia > Canavalia ensiformis. The sequence continues at coordinate 107,472 of JAMKYM010000057.1, forward strand.
TCACATCGAGAGTGCTACTCACCTCTCCAACGACCATATCCCCTTGCCTAGCCCCTGTCCTGCAGGGTTTTCTCGAGCTAGAGCCGAATCACAGCCTCATGCTAATATCTTATACCATGCAATTCTATGCTAGTTGATGTGCACAATGACCAACATTACCCAGGTCAATGTACCTTACATAAGACCATATGTCTAAGGCCTGCGCGGTAGGTAGTAGTAACCTGCTACTGTTTCAGTTTTCCTACCATATGCTCACAGCCTCAATCAAGACGTATTTTAAATGAATCCATGCAAAGCGTTTGATTCTAAATATTATAACGACAAGTATAGATTTGGAGCTAACCAGGCACGTGCAACCTCATGTGGATGAATACATGCACTGTGACTCTCTTGCAAAGATAGCAATTGTAATGTAAGATGAATATGGTCAGATCTATATTATATCCACAGGACTCCAATCTTTGTTTCTTTAATTGCGAATCAAGATTTGCATTCAAATTCATTTAATCGAGAATCGAAGATGATATCATGGCAGATCCAAACAGAATCGCACGAAATCAAATGAATTCTAACCTGTGAGGCGTTAACGAAAATTGGGATTGTCTTGGAATCTCAAGAACCTCATCTCCTCCTAGATCTTTTGTGATGCGGATGAAGAGGAAGCTTGGTGTGATTGTTGCCGCCCTTTGAATTAAACGTAGATTGCCTTGGCGAACAGAGAATTTGCTTCCCCCTCCCAAATCCTTGCAGTGGATGAATTTTTTTTTTTGAAGCCCCCCCATTTGGATTGAAGACCCCTTTTTATACTCTGTTTTCTTGTTTTTATATCCCGCTTCTCCTTTTTCTTTTACTCTGCCCCTCTTTTTTTGTTTTTTTTTTTATTATTTTTTGTTTTTCATTTTTTTATTTTATTTTTTTATTTTATTTTTTAAGTCTAGAATTAAAACAGGTTTTATTTTTATTCCTCGGAGATTTATTGTCTGTTTAAACGTTTGTCTGTTTTCCGTTTGTCTGTTTAATTGTTTGTCTGCAATTTTCATTTGTCTCCGCTTTTAATTGTTTTATCGTTTTTCGTTTTCTTTCTTTTTTTAATTTGTTTTAATTCTTTTTTTTTTTTTTTTGTTTTTTTAATTTGTTTTAATTTTTGTTTTTTTTTTTTTCTTTAATTCTATTTTTTATTTATTTATATTCTTTTCTTTTCAGATTTTGAAATTTTTTATTTTTATTCCAGATTTTATTTTTAAAAATTTAAATATTTTGTTTTATCTATTCTTCTTTTTTTATTTTCTCTTCTGTTTGTTAAAATTTTTCTTTTTTGGTTTCTAAACTATTTTTTATTTTTAATTGTCTCTCTTTTTTTATTAGTTAATTTTGATTTAGAACCAAATTACCAATTCAATTTTATTTTGATTTTTATTATTATTTCGAAAAACTTTCAATGTCTGTTGTCGGTTTGTTTTTCTGTTAGTTTTTTCTGTTTTTGTTTTGAATTCTTTCCTTTGATTATAAATTTAATTTATCTTGGATTAATCACCTAAAAGAGGGTCTCGGACATAATTGGGTGTTTACAGTTTGCCCCTCTTTACTTATTTTCTTACCAGATAATATGAGAAGCGATTCTCTGAATTATCGTGGTAGGAAATGAGTAAAGACGTGAACACCTCATGTCCGAGACAAACCCTTTTTTGAAAAGAAAACTCCAAGAGTGTTGTGATGCTGAAATTATATGAGACTGAAGTATGGAAGGCCTGACAACATAGGCCTAAAAGCAGTAAATCTAAACTACAAAGTGGCCTGACAACATAGGCCTGAAAAGCAGTAAATCTAAACTACGGCGGCCTGACAACATAGGCCTAAAAACAGTAAATCTAAACTACCAGGTGGCCTGACAACATAGGCCAAAGTGCGGAAAAATAAACTTGATGAAGCCTGACAACATAGGCCAAGGTGCGGAAAAGTAAACTTGAAGAGGCCTGACAACATAGGCCAAGGTGCGGAAAAATAAACTTGATGAGGCCTGACAACATAGGCCAAGGTGCAGAAAAGTAAACTTGAGGAGGCCTGACAACATAGGCCAAGGTGCAGAAAAATAAACTTGAGGAAGCCTAACAACATAGGCCAAGGTGCGGAAAAATAAACTTGATGAGGCCTGACAACATAGGCCAAGGTGCAGAAAAATAAACTTGATGAGGCCTGACAACATAGGCCAAGGTGCAGAAGAGTAAACTTGATGAGGCCTGACAACATAGGCCAAGGTGCAGAAAAAATAAACTTGATGAGGCCTGACAACATAGGCCAAGGTGCAGAAAAATAAACTAGATGAGGCCTGACAACATAGGCCAAGGTGCAGAAGAGTAAACTTGATGAGGCCTGACAACATAGGCCAAGGTGCGGAAAAGTAAACTTGATGGTGGCCTGACAACATAGGCCATGATACAGAAATGTAAACTTGATGGTGGCCTGACAACATAGGCCATGATACAGAAATGTAAACTTGATGGTGGCCTGACAACATAGGCCTTGATACAGAAATGTAAAACTTGATGGTGGCCTGACAACATAGGCCATGATGCAGAAATGTAAACTTGATGGTGGCCTGACAACATAGGCCATGATATAGAAATGTAAACTTGATGGTGGCCTGACAACATAGGCCTTGATACAGAAATGTAAACTTGATGGTGGCCTGACAACATAGGCCATGATATAGAAATTAAAACTTGATGGTGGCCTGACAACATAGGCCACGAATGAATGATGCATTCTACCTTGCGCTTGAAGGTTTTTTGACACGTGATGATTATTCTCTTGAAGAAACTTGGGAAACCATTTTTCCCCAGTTTAGAAAGTTCTTCATAATTGAGGGTTATCTTGATTAGAAGGAACTTTGGGCAAGTGTTTGCCCCAGTTTGGAAGATCTTTTGGCAGTCGAGGGATGTCTTAACTTGAGAGGATTTTGAGCAAGCATCTGCCCAGCGTTTTGGAATTCTAGAATTGAGGATTGCCTCAACCTGAGTTTTTTGTGGGCAAGTGTTTGCCCCAGTTTGAACTTGATTTTGAGGATGACCTCAAATTGAATTGTGTGGGCCAGCGTTTGCCCCAGTTTGAAGGGTTTCAATAAGCTTGACTTGAATCCTATTGAACTCAATTGGAGTTGAGGAATTGAAGATTTGCCTCAATTTGTATTTTCTCGGGCAGACGTTTGCCCCAATTTGAACTTGAATTTAAATTTTCTTGGGCAAATGTTTGCCCCAGTTTGGACTCGATCCAGAATTTGAGGATGAACTCAAATTGAGCTTTTGTGGGCAAGTGTTTGCCCCAGTTTGAATTTGATTTTGAGGATGACCCCAAATTGAATGGTGTGGGCAGATGTTTGCCACAGTTTGATTCTTCTGACGTTGAGGAATTGAAGATTGCCTCAACCTGAATTTTCCGGGAAAATGTTTGCCCCAGTTTTGCTCTTGGTTCAGAATTTGAGGATGACTTCAAATCGAATCCTGTTGGGCAAGCTTTTGCCCCATTTTGAACTTGACTGAGAATTTGAGGATAACCTCAAATTAAATTTTGTGGGCAAACGTTTGCCCCAGTTTGGACTTGACTGAGAATTTGAGGATAACCTCAAATTAAATTTTGTTGGGCCAGCTTTTGCCCCAGTTTAAGCTTGATTCAGTTTTAATTATGACTAATTCGGGCAATTTTATCTGGATCTTAATTAATTTTTGAAAAATGAGTTATGAAATGCTTGAATGACAAAATGCTTATTGCGATGTTTGTGATGCTTGAATAGAAATGATGCAACACTTTTTTTTTTTTATGCTTCAAATAATTACTGGATGAAATGGATGTTGTGGGATGAATGCAGGCCATAATGTGGCTCTTATTTTGATGCTTGAAATATTTTTTTTGATGAAACAAATGCCATGGGATGAATGCAAACCATGAAATAGTGTAAAACTTTTGTTACTCTTGATTTTTTAACACATCCTTCCTCGACAACCCCCTAGTTGGTGTGACAAGAATCAAAAATCAGGATGAGCTAGATTGACTTAAGTTCGATGTTTTGGTCAATCTCTTGGCTTCTTGATCAACTTTGGAGCTTCTTTTCTAGGATCCTCGAGACCCAACAATGGTCAGCAGTATTGAATAAGACACACTCCTTCTTTGGTGGCATCATGGCTGGTAGGAAGATGAATCTTTGGGAAACAATCCTGTCGTGCCGCGGTGTTCGGAGATTCATCCGACTTGTCATGACTTTTCAAAATTAGTCCTTTTTATTTTTACATTTTTCACATCTCTTTTGGCATGTGCGCTATTGAGGTGTGCGAAGTGATTCTGGATGGTTAATGAAAAGTATAGAGAAAGTTTGCAAAGGATGTTTGAGGTAGTGTTTGAAAAGAAAAAATGACAAAAGGTGTAGGTTTAATTGCCCAAATGGCACCTTTTGATGAAGAATGTCAGTGCTGCTTTTCATAATCTTGATTGTCAAATTGACCAAACTTGAGAAATGGAAAAATTTTGCCCCAGTTTTAGGAACACATGAGGTATAGAAATGTCATGTTGTCTTGGGATTCCTGGATTGACCTTAATTTTTGCCTGGGTTGTTCTTTTGAGTTCTCAACCCAGCATGTTTTTCGTTTCGCCCTAACTTTTGCCTAGGTCGCCCTTACGGGTTTCCGACCTAGCGGGCTTTTGTTTGATTATGCCCTAACTTTTGCCTAGGTCTTTTTTGAAGATTGTCGACCTAGCGAGCCTTCTGCTTGATTGCGCCCTAACTTTTGCCTAGGTCTTTTTTGAAGATTGTCGACCTAGCGAGCCTTCTGCTTGATTGCGCCCTAACTTTTGCCTAGGTCGCCCTTACGGGTTTTCGACCTAGCGGGCCTTTTGCTTGGTTGTGCCCTAACTTTTGCCTAAGTCGTTCTTGAGGAGATTGTTGACCTAGCGGGCCTTCTGCTTGATTGCGTCCTAGCTTTTGCCTAGGTCGCTTTTATGGGTTGTCGACCTAGCGGGCCTTTGTTGGATCCTAATTTTGCCTGAATTGTTGTTGGAAACCGGCAAGACTTTTTCTGATCATGACTTTGTCGATCATTATTTTGAACTTTAACCCTACTTTTGCCTGGATTATTTTTGGCTTTAATCCAGCGGGTCTTCTTTTTCTTGAATTTTGAGTTTTGACCTTGATTTTGCCTAGATTATCTTTTGGCTTTAATCTAGCGGGTCTTCTGCTTCTTGAATTTTATGTAGTCAGATATCGACCTTGCCGGGGTCACCTTGGTTTTTAATTCAGCGGATCCTTTCTTGCATCCCTAAATTTTGCCTGGATTTAAACTTGATTCAGTAAGGATGTTTTATTTGACAAGACATTTTGAATAGGGATCTAGAATCCCTGGTTGTTATTCGCTTCCTCATTGGGCTTTTTCTTTGAGCTTGATTAATCGACTTTCAAGATTACTCATTCTGACTAGCATCCTCACCAATTGGTATTTTATTGTTTGGGTATAGGGATAAGAAGTAGGTTGAAGAGATAAAAGAATGGTAAATTTTTAGAAGTAAAGCTAAAATGTAAAGCACGTGCTCAAGTGATATGAAAAATGTAATTTTGTATTTATTTATTGCTGTTTATTTACAAAAGATTAACTTTGAAAAGTACGACAATTTTTGGATGATCTTCCTCAATAGCTTGACTTGTGCGGCGACTTATTGTGTTGCTCCATTTCTTAGCCGGCGGATGAGCTCTCATGATTCGGCGCTTGGGTTAGGAGCGATCTTCTCAAAATCTAGTCGTTTAGCATCAATTAGACTTTGCACCTTGCGTTTCGGGACTGGCGAGTTTTTCGTTGAATGACCAATGTACCGCGTGGTAGTTACATATGGCATTTTCATCGTACCATTTAGGGTATGGTGGTTCTTGTGGTTTTAGCGGGTGTGGAACCACTAGAGAGTTCTCGATTAGCTGAGGTAGTAGTTGGTGTAGGTCATTGGGATGGGATCAACCGGGACGGGATCCTTCTCCTTCTTTTGGTTTCGGCTAGAATTTGAGCTCATGGCTTGTGTTTGGACCGTATATGGTGCGGGCGGTCGGATTTGTATTGGATAGTTGTGGGTGGGTGGTAGGGTGTTTGGTAGGTGGTGGCGATGTAGAAGTATGGTATATGAGGTGTGTATGGTGGTGGTTGGAAGCTAGTTGGTCCGTGGGTGCCATCGGAGGTGTATCTTGTCCTTGACCGGTTGCATTATAAGCTTCACCTGTCTTCTTCTTTTTACGTAGGGGCGTCCGCTTGTCCTTGCGGCCTTGTGCATGATTCTTCCTCGACGCACGCCACCTCGATCCTTTCTCCAATGATGACGACATCGAGAAGCTAGAAGTTACACCGCGATTATCTTGTCATAGAAAGGATCTTGGAGTGTGTCGATGAACGTCTTGACCAATTCTTTCTCGGATAGAGGAGGTTGTACTTGAGCGGCTAACTCCCTCCATCTTTGAGCATCTTTGCTTGAAAGTTTCATCCCATTTTTGCCATATTTTGGAGTTGGGTTCGATCGGGGAGCCATCTCAGGTTATCTTGATATTGTTTGAGGAAGGCCTCGGCAGATCCCTCCATGAATGGATGTGGGTCCGCTCTATTTGTGTATACCAGTTAGCGGCAGAGTTAATTTGTCTTGAAAGAAATGGACAAGCAACTTATCGTCGTGCATGCAAGGAGACATCTTCCTGCAGTACATGGCCAGGTGGCTCTTCGGGCAGCTAGTTCCTTGATACTTCTCGAATTCAGGAACCTTGAATTTGGGAGGGATTACTATGTCCGGAACCAAGCATAGATCGGCTGCGTCTCTGGCTTCATAAGTACTCCCCTCAATTGCCTTGATTCTTTCCTCTAGGATTCTCCATTTTTTAATGTCCTCATTCGAAGGATGACATGGGTATTCCTCGGGCATAGGGTGAGGTTGGAACAATGGTGTGTGCACAGGATGAGGCCCTTGGGTGAACATAGGGTGCGTTCCCCCAACGACTGCTTGTGAGGTGGTGTTTGGAATGGCATAGAGGATGCCTGTGGTGCTAGAGGGTAGGTTGTGTGTTTGGGTTTGTATTTGGGCTTGTGTTTGGTTGTATGAGGGTGCATACCCACGAGGAAACCCATTGTGAACCCCTTCTGTTTGCGAAGGTATATTTAATGGTGGAGTGAAGCCAGGAGGGTGTGACGGGTCAGTTGGTTCTCTCGGCAAGGATTCCGTCACCTCCTTTTGTTTTGACAGTTGGATGGCCTCCATTAGCTTAGCCACTTGATCTTTTAGAGTTCTGACCTCATCTCTCAGTTCCTCATTTTGTCTCTCCAGCTCATCCATGATTCTTGATTGTGCTCGAGTTCTGTAAGGATGTCGAGGAAGCTGTGTTTCTCCAATTTTCTGGTGAAGTTAAAAATTAATTTTTGAAAAATAATTTGAATGCAAAAATCATGAATGATGATGTTAATGCACAATGAGTGTGAATGTGTAGAATGATTTTTGAAATCTATATTTTTTCTATGAATGAATGAATGAATCAATGCTATGTGCAAATAATTTTAAGAGATTTGAAGTTTGACTATTTGAAAATAAATGAGAGTTGTTTTATTTTTTAGCAAATTTGTTTTTAGGAGTTTTATATTTTTGGTATTTTACTAAAAAACCTTTGATGGTGTTTGAAAAGGGTTTGTTAAAAAGCATTCTTTAGGTTTTCGAAATTTTCCATTCTCTCCTTTTGAACTTTTGATATTTTCAGTATTTTTAGAAATTATTTTCTAATTTTTCCTAGGAATTTCTAGTTTTCCTTGATTTTCCTTGTTTTTTTTTTTGTTTGTTTTGATATTTCTTTTTCTTTTTGTTTGACTTTTCTTTCTTGATTTCTGTATTTCCCCAATCTTCAGCTTCCATTTTGGATGATAATTGTCCGTGTGTATATGAACCATATTATGAAAGGGTGTGTGCCTTCTTTGCTTCTTATGTGGGTTACCTGCCTTAGGGATCTATGGCCTTTTATATGAACCTCTCAAAGGTGGTTTGTAATCCTGGGGGTGTTGAGGTCACTAGAGCCAAGTTCCAGTCTGCAATGCTTACCACAACAGCAGAAAAAGCTACCAGTTGTAGGGCATTACAAATAGGACGCACTCTAGCTGGGATTTTCGTGATAGTCAAATAGGACGTAAGCCCCAAAGTGACACCACTAGATCCCTCTAGTCCTAGGCTACACTCAGACCCGGGTATAGGGCCCCACTCATGATAATGCATATGCAATGTGTATGAGGGCACACAAGTAATTGGCATACCTGCAATTGGGGAAATTGTACAGATATATATTGCAAATTTATGATTCATCTATCCTAGGGTTGTACAAAGAATAGACAAACAAACAACAGATAAATAAACAAGTAAATGAATCGTGCAATCAATAAAATATGCAAACAAATAGGAAAGAGATCAAATATAATGTACACTCAATTGATCGGGCTTGACTCTCTAATCTCCCCAGTGGAGTCGCCATCTGTCGCAACCGTAATTCCGACGAGACGACGAACTCGCTAAAATTTTGAAAATGAATTGATTTTGATGATGTGGAGTCGCCACCAAATTTTTGTTTAAGGGAAAAAGATTTGGAAAAACCCTGGGTGAGATTTAGGTTCGGGAGTCGGTTACGAGTGGGGAAGGTGTTAGGCACCCCACCTACCTGCCCAAGAACAGACACTTTAAATTGAGTGTGTGATTATTTGAAAATAGTTTGATCCCTTTTATTAGAGTGAAAATAAATACTTGATGGAGATTAGCTGACGGACAGACTTGATCTCGGCTCCTACGTATTCCCGGTGCAATGGGAAACTCAAGGCTTACGTAGTTCTGGTTATGTTTCGAAAGCTTGACTTTCGAAAGTGTTTGAAAGAGTGTTTGAAAGGTGCTCGAAGGCTTGACCTTCGGAGCCACTTGGAAAGTAAAAAAATAGCTTGACCATTTTTGAAAACTATTTTTCGGGAGGGCGATCCTCATCCACATATGCACTGGGGCCCAAGACAACTACGGCCGCACTTGGACCCATACGAATCTCTAAACAACGAACAGCAGAAAAAGCTACCAGTTCGTGCTTAGAGCTCGTCGCGTGAGATTAAGAATCGTAAAACAAGATTTTTTTTATTTTGAATAACAATGAATGAAAAAAAGATAAGACATAAGTAATTACTAGAAATTTTGGGAAATGTATTAACTAAGGAATCTTATGTTTCATGGATTATTTAGGATTTTGAAATTTTATGAATTGTAGAATCTTTATGATTTATTTTGGAATTTTTATGGATTCTTAGAAAATTTGAAACTTTTATGAAATGTTTGAACTTTTATGAATTATTTAGGAATTTTTATGAATTATTTTGGAATTTTGGAATCCTTAATTTTTTATTTTTTGGAATTTTATGAATTTGGAAGGGTAAAATTGTAATTTCTGGCCTAGAGGATAGGACTGGCATTTCTGGAAACACTGGGGGTAGAAGGGTAATTTCTGACATTGGGGATAGAATTGGTATTTTTGGAAAGACTGGGGGTAGAAGGGTAATTTCTGACCTTGGGGATAAAACTGGCATTTCTGGATTTATCCGGGGGTAGAAAGGTAATTGTAGTAGCAGGGACCTATCAAGAATTTAGGGAATTTGAAAGGGCCTTATGGTAATTGCCATTTGGGACAATTTTGATAATTTTTAAATGTTAAGGACAAATTTGGTAATTTGGCCATTTGGGACAGAATTGGAATTTATGGAAAGTTTGGGGGCAATTGGGTCTTTTGACGAGGCAGGACAATTCTGGAATTATGGAATTCAAGAGGGGCAATTGGGTAATTGCCAGGGATTCAAGAGTTTGTTGAGGGGGAATTAAAATTGCCAAGTGTGGGATTCGAACGTGAGTACGGGGAGGCCAGATGCAGCATATTAACCATTTGAGCTGGGTTTTAGCTACTACGTGGTGTTCAGTATTTTGATAAAAGCTTGGTGCCATCAGAATTAATAAGGAGCAAACGCGACTTAACCCATGCATGCATATATCCAGATTGTTTTAGGGAGCTTTTCTCCAACACACCGGGGCAAGTATTGATCCGTGCTTTGTTCTTCAACACATCGGGGGCCCTACCGTTATTCCTAAATCTCCATCGCAGGGGCAGAATAATTTTTATACCATTTAGTTAGCGTAGTAACAGGGATATTCATGCACAACAAATCCTTGTGGCAGCTTCGAGAACAGAACGAAACCATTTGCCAGTTATGCAACTAATGTATCTGGCCATGAAGTAGCTGAAGGGTTTGCCACGACCTCTCCCAGGCAAGGTTGAATTCAGACTAGACAAGCACAAACCGAGACAACCTAAATAATTATGGATTAATTCTTCATGCGTTGCGTAATTTCAATGCCTTTGAGTCGAGGTTGCATCGTCAACTTGATTCGTGTATCCGAAAAGGAACAAGTGTAGTTTTTCCATGCAGAAAGAGATCAGAACATGCGTGAGATATGGCCTTTAAAACGCATGTTATTATAAAACCTACGCCTTCACATCTCTTGGTCACCATATGCGAGAGTGATGGGTTCTCCTTGAGCGTACCAAAACAGACCTGTGGTCGTTTTTAAGGATTCGATTTCTTGTGAGTGAGCTTAATCCAGGGCGTATGTCTTCATTACTGCACACTTATCTTGGAATTTCAAGTCACATCGAGAGTGCTACTCACCTCTCCAACGACCATATCCCTTGCCTAGCCCTGTCTCGCAGGGTTTTCTCGAAACTAGATTCGAATCACGACCTCATGCTAATATCTTATACCATGCAATTCTATGCTAGTTGATGTGCACAATGACCAACATTACCCAGGTCAATGTACCTTACATAAGACCATATGTCTAAGGCCTGCGCGGTAGGTAGTAGTAACCTGCTACTGTTTCAGTTTTCCTACCATATGCTCACAGCCTCAATCAAGACGTATTTTAAATGAATCCATGCAAAGCGTTTGATTCTAAATATTATAACGACAAGTATAGATTTGGAGCTAACCAGGCACGTGCAACCTCATGTGGATGAATACATGCACTGTGACTCTCTTGCAAAGATAGCAATTGTAATGTAAGATGAATATGGTCAGATCTATATTATATCCACAGGACTCCAATCTTTGTTTCTTTAATTGCGAATCAAGATTTGCATTCAAATTCATTTAATCGAGAATCGAAGATGATATCATGGCAGATCCAAACAGAATCGCACGAAATCAAATGAATTCTAACCTGTGAGGCGTTAACGAAAATTGGGATTGTCTTGGAATCTCAAGAACCTCATCTCCTCCTAGATCTTTTGTGATGCGGATGAAGAGGAAGCTTGGTGTGATTGTTGCCGCCCTTTGAATTAAACGTAGATTGCCTTGGCGAACAGAGAATTTGCTTCCCCCTCCCAAATCCTTGCAGTGGATGAATTTTTTTTTTTGAAGCCCCCCCATTTGGATTGAAGACCCCTTTTTATACTCTGTTTTCTTGTTTTTATATCCCGCTTCTCCTTTTTCTTTTACTCTGCCCCTCTTTTTTGTTTTTTTTTTATTATTTTTTTTTCATTTTTTTATTTTATTTTTTTATTTTATTTTTTAAGTCTAGAATTAAAACAGGTTTTATTTTTATTCCTCGGAGATTTATTGTCTGTTTAAACGTTTGTCTGTTTTCCGTTTGTCTGTTTAATTGTTTGTCTGTTTTCTGTTTGTCTGTTTAATTGTTTGTCTGTTTTCTGTTTGTCTGTTTTTTTAATTTGTTTTAATTCTTTTTTTTTGTTTTCTGTTTTTTTAATTTGTTTTAATTTTTGTTTTTTTTTTTTTTTCTTTAATTCTATTTTTTATTTATTTATATTCTTTTCTTTTCAGATTTTGAAATTTTTTATTTTTATTCCAGATTTTATTTTTAAAAATTTAAATATTTTGTTTTATCTATTCTTCTTTTTTTATTTTCTCTTCTGTTTGTTAAAATTTTTCTTTTTTGGTTTCTAAACTATTTTTTATTTTTAATTGTCTCTCTTTTTTTATTAGTTAATTTTGATTTAGAACCAAATTACCAATTCAATTTTATTTTGATTTTTATTATTATTTCGAAAAACTTTCAATGTCTGTTGTCGGTTTGTTTTTCTGTTAGTTTTTTCTGTTTTTGTTTTGAATTCTTTCCTTTGATTATAAATTTAATTTATTTTGGATTAATCACCTAAAAGAGGGTCTCGGACATAATTGGGTGTTTACAATGGAACATTAACAAAATATATCACGTTCTATATGGGGTTTTCGCAAGGGGTTTTCGCATAACCAAATAGGATGTACATCCAAAATGACTATCACTACTAAACCTCTTACCTAACTTAAGTTATACTCAGCCCAGGTATAAGGCTCCACTCAAAGTGTGACAAGTAAAGGTGTAGTGTGTGAACGAAGCATACAAACTTGTAAGGATTTAACCTAAAAGCTACCCTAAACCTACAACAAAACAAAACAAAGAATATTGCAATATTATTGTTCATCTATCCTAAAGTTGAAATAAGTAAAATAATAGAAAAACGTATAAAGAACTTACAAATTTATACATCATGAAATTATTAATAGAAATATAAAATTAGGAACAGAATAAATAAATAAAAATTATTACATAATTTGAAAAATTGAAACATAACAGGCTTGACTCTCTATCTAACCTCAATGGTGTCACCAACTGTAACAACCTAGATCAAAATGGGAGGCAAACAAATTAAAACGAGGTTAATCTTGGAAGAAAAGGAAATGACACAGCCACCAATTTTATTTTAAATTAGAAAAAATTAAAAAATCTTTTATTTTAAACAAAATGATAAAAAAATGTCTACAAAACCAAGATTAGTTCAAGAATTGATTTATGCATTGAAAATAGTGAAAACTTAGTCCCTAATACACCCACCCTAAGGTGGTTACCTTAAATCAACTTGTGCAAATTAGTGAATTTGAAAATTATTTATTTTACTCCTTTAACGAATACATAACTTATTTTGGAACGAATGAATAAATAATCAATTAAATAAATAAATAATTGAATAAGTACAGAGTTAATAAATAAATAATTTGTTGGATTAATGGTTAAAGTTAAAACGAGTATAAATATTATAAAATTAATTTTGGTTTAACTGTTTAATTCTTGCTTCTACCTATTTTTTAGTATAACAAGAAATTCCAAATCACGTCGTTCTCTTTAAAATAATACAAATATATTGTCGATTGATTAATTTTAATATTAGACGAGGTTTTTGATTCAAAAGACATGTGAATTTAAGAATACCTAATTATCATAACTTAGGTGTCACACATTAAAAAAATAAAATTAATAAAATATCTTGTTTAAGTTATTATTTTTAATATAAAATCAAGTTAAATTATTTAAAATAGAACCAAATTAAATCAGGAGTAATATTGAACAATGACAATAATAAAAATATAACTAAAAATAATAGAAAATAGAAGATAATAATAATAATAATAAAAAGTATAAAAATAAATACTATATCTAAATACTTAAAAAATAAAACAAAATTAACAAAACTTGCTAATAATAATGATAAAATAAAATAATTAATAAAAATTTAATTTATAATAAAAGAGATAAATTTTTATACTAATTTATCTAATTGTAGAATTAATCTAAATTAAGAATAAAAATAATTTTTACAAATAAAAACAGATTCTAATTTATATTATAAATAAAAGTAAAAAATAATAATAAATTTTTTTTAACCTATATTACAAAACTAAATTCTAATATATATATAAAACTAGAAATATAATTTATCAAATATTCTAATAAAAACCAAATGCTAATATAAATATTCTAAGTAAAAAGAGAGAAATTTATTTTTTTATTTATATATAGAAAAACCTGATACATTCATATATACTATAAAAAAATCCATTATATATATAAAATAAATAAAAATAAATAAATAAATTCTGATTTATAAATGCTAGTATATATATATATATATATATATATATAATTGACCTATATTATATATACAAAAAAATATATATATTATAACAAAAAATAAATCTTTATTTATATATATTATGAATAGAAAAACGTAATATATATATATATACTATAAATAAATAAATAAATTCTTAGTTATAAATGCTGGTATATATATATATTTACCTATATTGTATATAGAAAAAAAAAAATATATGTATTATAATGAGAAAAAAATCTTTATTTATATATATTATGAATAGAAAAATATGATAGATACATATATATTATAAGAAAAAAAGAATCTAGTATATATTATAAAAAAATCTGATTTATAAATAAAAAAGATTTTATATAATATAAATAAAAGACTATCTTTGATATATATATATATATATATATATATATATATTGTAAGGGAGAAAAAAATAATAATAAAAGAAAATTTGATATATTTAAATATATATTATAAATACAAAATTATTGACATAAATACATTAAAAAAATCTAGTAGGTATATTGTAAACAAGAAAATATTTTGATATATATATATATTACAAATAAGAAATAAAATAAAATGCAATTTGATTTATATATATTAAAAATAAAGAAATAAAACACAACTTTTCCGAAAAAAAAATTCCACTGTATATGTATATAAAATTTAAAGATAAAAACAGGCTAATCTCCCTTTACGTCCATGTATTCCGCTGAATTGCACTAATTCATGTACAAGATTGGTTATGCTCAACAGTTTAAAATAACATGTTCATGTGAGAGAGTTTAATTTGCCTGTTTCAATGAATAATAACGGGAGAACATTGAAATATGAATAAGACTTACAAGTAGTGTTTGTTTTTTAATAATTTCTTCTTCCCTTCACCTGTTTCTTCGTATCAATATTCTTTCCTATGATTCTCTTGCTTTTTTTTTTTTTTTTCTAAAGCTTTCAGTTTTGGTTTTTTTTTTTTTTTTATGAAATTCCCATCTCCTCTCTCCCCACTCCTTGAACATTTAGCTGTGTTTTGTGTCTCTGCCCCTTGCCTTCCTTACCTTTTCCTTTTAACTCTATATGCTTATTTCTTTTTACTAAAATTGTTTATGCTTGTAATTATTCACCATTTTTTTATCTGCATTATCTTATTTTAGAATTTCTTCTTTTAGTTAAATAGTGCTCTGCTACCATTTGCTGACAAATTTTACACTGACTGACATTTTATAGAGATAAGCAATAAAATCCTCATGGTGAGATAATTTTTCTTTACAAAACCTTCAAACTAAAAGTAAAATTATTTCTTTAGTATTAATTACAACCAACCAATATTAATAATAACAAAGTATAAAATATTTACAAAAGATAAAAAATAAATAATATATATAATATATTTGATAAAAAGATGAAAAGTAAAAGTATATAAGATAAAATATTATTAAAAATAAATATTAACAGATTAAATAAAACATAATAAAGAAATAAATTTAATATTCAAATATTTATATTTTTTACTTTATCTGATTTTTTAAAATTTGATTTTTTTATTTTTCATTTAGTATTAAAAATAAATAAATAATTTGAATAAAAAAATTAATATTTGATTAAATAAAAATGATATTAATAATAATATTAGTAATGATGATAAATGGAGTAGATTAAATTAGATGAAAAGTCTACAAAAATAAAAAATAGATTTACATCATGAGAATGTAAGAGTGGTAGATAAAATATGTAAATAAAATTTTGTAATTAGTTTTATATTTTTATCTTTTTTTTTTTTATTTTGTTATGATTTATTTTATTGATAAATATAGAAACAAGAATTGAATAAAAAATGATGTAAAAAAGATTAATAAAAATTTTAAATTAAATTAATGATTTATAGATTTAAAATTGAATTAGTGATTACAATTAGTAATTAAGAGAGCATAAATAAATTAAATAATTTTTTTTTCAATTTTAAGAAGATTGACATAATAGAAAAATAGCATGATAGAAAAAAATTTAATATTTCAATTTTTTATGTTTTCATTTAAATTTTTAATATTTTAATTTTATTATTTACAAGAATATTTTAAATAATAATAAATAAAAAATTAAAAAATAAGCATAATAAAATAAAATAATATATAATAAAAAATAGAAGAAAATAAATAAATAATAAAATTACATTAAAAATAATAACAACATCATTAGTAAATAAATAAAATAATTTATTTTAAAATATTTTTCAAACTGAAGAAAAAAGGATAATATGGATAAATAAAATAAGTTATTTAAAAATATTTTTAAACTGAAAATAAAAATATATTAGGCAAAATTTAGTATTCATAACTCTGTCTTTCAGGAATGGAAGTGAATAAGACTATCCGACAAAAATTTATGATTGGGCTCATTTAAAACCTAACTCATCTCGGCTTGTTTAATAAATAGATAGGTTTAGACTTTCTAAAAACTTTTTTAGATAAACAAATCAGGTTTAAACTTACAAAAAAGTTTTTTTAATTTATCTAAAAATTTTTTTAGATAAACAAATCAGGTTTAAACTTACAAAAAAGTTTTTTTAATTTATTCAAGAACCTATTTATGTTTATATATTATATATTTATATTTATTTTAATATATTTTATTTACATAGTATTAATATATATATATATATAAATATATATTTTAATCTGTTTAATAACTTTTTTATCTCGTAAGTTTTAAGTTTACAAATCTTTTTATCAATAATTTATATAAATTTTATGTCTATTTATTAACTTTTTTTAAATATAGATTTTTAAACAAATTCATAAACCAACATATCCAAACTTAAACCTTAAAATTTTTAAACAGACCAAACTTATACATATCAAACTTAATTTAGGTCACCTTACTTCCACTCCTATAAAACTTTAATTCCCAAACCTCATTCTAATTACAGAAATCCTAGTTAACTAGGTTTAAAGCTAGCATTCAAATAATTGGGCTACTAACATGCTTTAAGCCCAATTGAAGAGTAATACCATTTCGGCAGTGAAATACTTGCTCGTGCTTTCTTTTTATTCATTTAACTCAGATAGGGGCAAGAAGCCCAAATGTTAAGTATTGCTCCTTTATAGAAGTTCTACTAAATGAGCCGTGTCAAATGTTAATCTACGATGAGCATAATGGAGATTATTAGATGCTGGATAAACATGGACATTCCCTCTCTGACACCTTAACGCACCAAATTTACGATTGGGCATAATTTTCTAATACTATTGGACTGCTTAGTCCAATCTCTTCAGCCTATTTAAATTATTTTACGCTCAAAACCCTGATCAACAGCCTAATTAATTATTTTTACACTAAAAATTCTAATCAATTTTTCTTAGGCCAATTAGCATTCTCAAAGTTTTGAACGAATTGAAATTTATATTAACTGAAAAATTCATCTTAATCAACTTGGGCCTTGGAAGGACCGGAACCCATATAGACATTTATCTTCATAAATTTTTTTTACTAAAATACTTCAGATCCAATAAATAAATAAATAATAGGTTAAACTATTTATTTAATCTATATATATGACATTTATGTTTAATTTGAGCTTTATATTTAAAAAGTTTGTAATTAAATTTTTATACATAAAAAAGTTTGTTATCTAATCATGATGTTATAGGCTCTATTATAACATCATTTATACTTTGAATGACATCACAATAACATTTTCATTTAAATATATTATAATCCTTATATGTATTATGAAATTTTATTTTAATTTTTACATATGTAATGTATTTTTAATTTAATTCCTATGTATAAAAAAAATTAATTTAGTTACAGATTTTATTATTATAATTAACAATAATATGTATGAGATGTGAAGTTTTAAATATTTCTACTTAATTTATAACTAATTTTTTTAACATATAAAATTAAATTAAAAAATTACATATAAAAACTTAGATAAAAATGTATGATACAAAGGAGGATTAAATCATAACTTTTTTATATATAAAAATTTAATTACAAATTTTTTAAATACTAAGATCAAATTGCATAAAAATATATAACTGTCATGTAAGCGGTTACTTAATTACAATTTTTTTAAAGACAAGGATCAAATTAAAAATGACATAAGAATTAAATAAGTAATTTAACCTAAAAAAATACATTGGGATTAAATTTTAGAATACAATTAAATAAAGCTTGGATCATTCATTTTTATTTAAAAATCAAGTATAGTTAAAGTAAAAAAATTGTATAATAATTTTAGACTAAATAATTAGTTTTTAAAAAAATATCCGAATGATTCATTTAGTTAATTTACTTTTTTTACTTGATTTTTTTGTTTATACCTATTTATTTTTTTATCTTATTTGTAAGTAAAATTTTTATAATAAATATTTTAATTTTAAATTTTACCTAACGAATTTTGAACTTTATGTATATATAACATATCTTATCATATATCATAACATATTAAAAAGTTGTAAGAATTTACAGTATAATTATTATTTATCTAAAATTTTATATATATAAATTTAAAATTTTATTTTAATTTATAATTTATAATTAAAATTTTATATATTTTAAATAAATATTTTTAATCTTAAATCTTATACAATGAATGTTAAACATAGTATATCTAATTATCATATGTTTAAAAAATAGTAAAAGTTTAAATATACTTTTTATTTGTTATAAACTTTATGCATGTTTAGATTTAAAATATTTATTTTAAATAAATTAAATTTATATTAAAAGAATATTTATACATAGAACTCTGTATATGTATATTTATCATTTTTTATCATCATAAATTTTAGATAATGCAAGCATTTATATTATTTATCTTAAATCTTGTTTAATATAAATATTTACTTAATCGTTTTTAATTATAAAAAATTTCTATATTTTATTTGTAAAGTAAAATTTTATTTTAACTAACTATTGTCAAAATCTCTCTAAAATTACCTTTCTTCAAGAAATATTTTTTAAAATTTTTTTTATTATAAAAAAAATAGCATAATCAAAGTTCTACCACATTATTCTCAATAAAATATATATTATTTTTATAGATATTATATAAATATTTTATTTTATTTAAATGATCAAATGATTTTTAAAATTAAAATTATACATTTAATTTAGGATATAATTTTTAAAAAATAAACAAATAGAATGTTACCATCTTTTTTATTTGTATATATCTTGAACCAAGAATTTCTTAGTTAAATATTTTTAAATAAATATTTTCAAAAATAAATTTTGGTAGCCACTTAATATTTAAAATTATCCAGATTAAAAATTTTGGCCATTCCATTGTAATTTCAGTTACTAAAAAAAATATTAACCATTAGAATATAATTTTCTTTTTTTAACCTATTGTAGCCTTGTGATTCACCAACTAGGAGAGTCCATTCTTTTCCGCGTACAGTCAAAACAATGAAAACATAAAGCTTCATCAGCTGGCCCGACAACCGTATATATGAATTCGCATGCGTGTCCATAATTTGTCTAATTAGATATATTAAAGGAAGAGGGCCAATACGTTAGAGTGACCACTTGGGAATATAAAAACTGCAAATAAATATATTAATGATTTTTCGATTGTCATCAGCAATATAGACTAACTTTTCAATTAAAAAGAACGACCCTAGGAAAGTGAAGTCCTTGCTATACTCTTAAACAAATCATCGACGATTTCTATTAACACATATAATATGAGTATTTCTCAAGTTGGGTTTAATATATATTGGCGCAGGGTTCACTTTTGTTTCAATGTATTCCTTAATTATTATTTTAATTCAATCGTATAATTTTTTTTATATTATTCAGACCTTCATTCTGTTTAGCAAATCAAACATACTCTTTATCTTTGTAATCGAATGAGATATAATATTTTCAGCTTGATTGAATTTTACTTTCCTTTAATTTAATACATATGCAATTTTGATTTCTTAACTTTTTAAAACAATTTTAGTAGATTTATTTTCAAAATTCAATAAATTTTTTTTTCATTAATAAAATATTTATTTTTTGTTTTATACTTATTGAAAAATTTAAATTTTAAATTAATTTTTTTTATCATTTTAACTTTTTTATTCTATAAAAATCATTAGTTTTAATTATTGTCATTAATTTTTTTTTATATTTTTAATCTTCAATAATTTTTCTGTATATAATTTAATTTTAAATTTATTTATTACTAACATTTAAACTTTTAAGAGATTATTTAAATTTTATAAAATATTAATTGTTATATTTTGATTTCTAATTATATTAATATTAAACTGTACATATTAATATGTTGGCTACTAAAAATATATATATGGTGTGTTATAGCTTTCAAAAACTAACTTTTATGTTTACTCAAACAAAATTTTTGTTTAATAAGAAAATTTAAAGTAAAAATTAAAATCACTAACTTTTATAAATTAAAAGATTAAAATCATCAAAAAAGATAAAAAATTAAAATAAAAAATGAATATAAATTGAAGTAATAAAAATTTTATGAAGTTATATTTTCTAATTACAACGTCCTATTGCTAGCCTTGCTGGCACTACAGTTTGGTCATTTTCTAATTGAAGTAATAAAAATTTTATGAAGTTATATTTTCTAATTACAACGTCCTATTGCTAGCCTTGCTGGCACTACAGTTTGGTCATTTTCTAAATTGAAGTAATAAAAATTTTATGAAGTTATATTTTCTAATTACAACGTCCTATTGCTAGCCTTGCTGGCACTACAGTTTGGTCATTTTCTTCTAGAAGTAGGATCATGGATTGTTTTATGTGATTAATATATTTTTATTTATCTTATTCCTCTAAGTGTAACTAACTTCCAAATAAGATATTACAAATCATCGACGATTTCTATGAACACATATAATATGAGTATTTCTCAAGTTGCGTTTAATATATATTGGCGCAGTGTTCACTTTTGTTTCAATGTATTCCTTAATTATTATTTTAATTCAATCATATAATTTTTTTTATATTATTTAGACCTTCATTTTGTTTAGCAAATCAAACATACTCTTTATCTTTGTAATCGAATGAGATATAATATTTTCAGCTTGATTGAATTTTACTTCCCTTTAATTTAATACATATGCAATTTTGATTTCTTAACTTTTTAAAACAATTTTAGTAGATTTATTTTCAAAATTCAATAAATTTTTTTTCCATTAATAAAATATTTATTTTTTGTTTTATACTTATTGAAAAATTTAAATTTTAAATTAAATTTTTTTTTATCATTTTAACTTTTTTATTCTATAAAAATCATTAGTTTTAATTATTGTCATTAATTTTTTTTTATATTTTTAATCTTCAATAATTTTTCTGTATATAATTTAATTTTAAATTTATTTATTACTAACATTTAAACTTTTAAGAGATTATTTAAATTTTATAAAATATTAATTGTTATATTTTGATTTCTAATTATATTAATATTAAACTGTACATATTAATATGTTGGCTACTAAAAAATATATATATGGTGTGTTATAGCTTTCAAAAACTAACTTTTATGTTTACTCAAACAAAATTTTTGTTTAATAAGAAAATTTAAAGTAAAAATTAAAATCACTAACTTTTATAAATTAAAAGATTAAAATCATCAAAAAAGATAAAAAATTAAAATAAAAAATGAATATAAATTGAAGTAATAAAAATTTTATAAAGTTATATTTTCTAATTATATATGTACAATTATATAGATAAAATAATTAAAATTTCGTCTAAAGAAGGAAGGTATTGAGCATAATTTTATTGTATCTCATGAAATATAAATGTTATTTATTTATAATAATTAAATAGTAAGTAGATTGATCCATGAACTATATGGATTAGCTTCAATACAAGATTTTGTACTAGTTTAAAAAAAAAAAAAAAAAAACTACGTTACAAATAATATATTATGTAGAAGGATTGAACTGTATAAGAAACTAACATCAATGAACTGATCAAACAAAGTATACTAATTATTAACATAAAATAATAAAATTTATTTATTAAAATTTTATAATAAAATATATGATATAAAAAAAGATATTACAGACTTTTATGTATAAAATAACTTTACCAAATAACATATATATAATTATGGATTTTCATTTTGTGTTTCACTTGATTTGATGTTATCCACAGTGTTTATATATCAATTTAATATATGATTATTAATAAATAATATAATTAAAAAATATAGTTATATATACTATTTTTTATATTTATTATTTATAAATTAGACATGTCTTTTTAAAAAAGAATAATAGGACGTTGTAATTCGCACTATGAGAGCTTTTTCCTACAAGATCCTACGGAAGGATATCGAGAGAGATGAGAATGGAATGGTGTATCTTCGGGATAGTGATAGGCTTACGTCCCGGAGAGTGGTGTGGCCTTTGGGGCCTAGGGTGGTGTCATATGGTGTAGCAAATCCTCCCTTTTATAGGTGTGGATTATGGTTTCTATGTGGTCGACTGAGCTTGACCTAGCCGCTTCCTTAATCGTCACGACCATTCTAAGTACTCTCACTGTAGAATTGACGTATCACTATCGTATTAGATGTCTTATCTTTTTATGTTTCTTTTACCTTCTTTTTGGTGCAAAACTTACCTATTTTCGGATTCTTTGCTTGGGTGACCATTCTTGCAAAAATAAAGAAAATTAGGTAGAATTACAATTAAATAACCATAAATTATATTGTAATTATAATTAATTTTCCGTAGATAAATCAACAAAATGGTGGTTTATCGCATCCTCAAACTTAAACATTGCTTGTCCTCAAGCAATATCCCAAGGAATGGGAATGTAGCAAGTATAGAATGTAGAAACATCACATATTAAGCATGTAGCAACCAAGCATAATTACCATCATGAGAGGAATTAACAATAATCCAATTAGGACCTTAGTTCCTTGAAATCAAGTATCACACATAGATGTGGTCACTCTTCTCACCATTTCTCAAATGTATATGGGTATAGATTATTAGAACTTTACTCCTCGCAATTGTACACTATCATAGGTTTGCCTATAAACCTCAAATCTCTCCATTAAGAGTCAATTTTCACACCAGAATCAAAAGGGCTTCATCAAGTTTGTAACGTGGCTAAGGGAATTATATAATTTGGTATGATATAAGAAGGAAGGAAACACAAAGGTTTTCTTTTCATTATATTTTCAATAACTTTTACCCTTAAACTTTAAGCAGATTTTCTTGGGTATCATGATTTGACATTTTTCATTTTTATTTTTTATTATTATTATTTTTTAACTTTTTCTTCTTTTTCTTCTTCTTTTTTCTTTTTATTTTTTTGTACTTTCCCAAGCATTTATTTTTTTAGTTATAGTTTAAGGGTACTTGAAATTACCACAATTAATTAAGGAAACCAAAGAATATAATTTTTAAAGTGTCAGGCTCAAAGGGACTCTAAATGATATCTAAGTCTGGGTCCAATCAAAAAAACCTAATTTGCCTTTATCATTTTCTTGTTATACAATCAACTTACATAAGTCTTGACAAGGTTACAAGGCAAGTTCTAGAGTGTACAATTTGGAGGAAAATCACTCAACTAAAAGAAAGGTTGTGTGTAACCTCAATTAGGTCCAATGCTCACTACAACTATTCTAATGTGAGACAAGATAACAAGCAGCACGATTAATTATCAATTATTTTCGTCAAAAGTTCTCATGTCCTCATTAGATCTAATTAATGTTTGCCACAAAATATTATAGATCCCTAAACCCTAAATTCACTAGCATTCTAAACAATTAGGCATGTAGGGATATCACAAGGAACAAGAATTTTTAGAAAACATGAGGAGGGAGGTATCCCTCCTCAAACTTAATCTTCTACCATTCTCTTAATTCACTTGAAAAATTAATTACCACAGTAGAGAGAAAAAAACAAAAGAAGACGAAAGATAAGAAATTTTGATAAAAGAATAGGAGGGAGAAGGTCTCCCTCCTCAAACTTAAGCTTTGTATACACGCATATATATATATGTTGTAGTGAAGAGTAAACGAGAACTTACTTGAAAAAGTTGCACCGAGGAGGGAGAAGGTCTCCCTCCTCAAACTTAGAGACCATTAATACCCTCAATACTTTTCCTGGTGGATGTTAATAGTTGGAGAAGAAGTTATTTCGCATTAGATTAACCTACTCACACTAAACACATATGTCAGAGGCAACAGATAATAATATGTCCTAAAAATAGGTTCTATACATCCATGTAAAAATAAAATAAAATAAAATAAAATACATGAATACATAAAGAAATAAGAATTATCTAATGTCCTAAAATAATTAATCATAATAATTTATTGAAAAACTGGTTGCCTCCTGAAAGTGCATGTTTTTCGTCACGAGCTTGACGTACCTTTACCAATGTCTAAGCCCAACCACGGGTGGTTACCTTAGGATCCAATAACACATTGATAGGTTTCTTAACCTTCATCTTTTTCAAGGTTTCCTCATTCTCTTTGACCAAGTTCATCACTCCATATGGGAATGCTTTATTCACCTTGTAAGGGCCGCTCCCCCTAAACATAAATTTTCCTGGAAACACATGAAACTATGAGCTATAAATTAATAATCTCTTACTTATTTGGGACTCACGTTTTTGAAAGTGTTTAGGATGTCCTATTTTTGTCCTCTGTTTGTGGAACCCTAAATCCTTATCCATTTTAATCCAAAGTTCATCTTTAAGATTTGGGTCAAGCCTCTTTTATGGTTGCATATTTGGTTCAAATTCTTCCCCTATAAAAATCTCGTGGGTACAGAGTGTAAGAATTATGCCTTTGATGTTATGAGTAGACCATCTAAAGGCTTCTTTATTTTTCCACAAGACCTTTCGCAATTTCTCTTTCATTGTTCCTATAGGATTAAAAGAAATAATAATAGAAAGAAAAAAAATTAGAAGGTAGAAATGCATACTTTAGATTTAAGGAAAGAAGTTTGAGTTCAAGCATCAGAGGTTCTTCAACTGATGGTTTAGGCTTACAGGTTCCATGACCCTCTATACTATCAAATTTATTATCTCCATCTTCAACTTCTTTTAAGCTCTCACCCATAGGGGTTACAAGGTCATTAGTAATCACGTGCTCCTTTTCATTCTCTTTTTCCACATGCATCTCCAATTCTTTCTCACTCCTAAAAGTAACCGCATTAGCTTACTCCCTTGAGTTCACCTTGGGCTGGTTAGGTAAAGTCTCGGGTGTTCGCTGTGTCAAAAGGTTAATGAGCTGTCCCAATTGATTTTCCATATTTTGGAATCGTGATTCTAAAGATGTTTGCTCCTTCCTTTCTTGCCTATAACTTCCTTGGTTTTGTGTGTGAGGGGGCCTATAAACATTTTGAGCATTGTTAGTATAATTATTACCTTAATGCCCTCCCTAAGAGAGGTTGGAGTGATTTTTCCAAGTGGGGTTATAAGTGTTTTCTATATAATTAGCCTCCTCATTTTGTTGGGCTATATCAGCTTCAACAATGCATAAACTTATGGATCCACAAGGATTACACAAGTTAGGTTCATATGCCACTGGAGTTTGGATAGGCATGGTATGTCGTGTCTGTGCTTGCATAAGTGCCTCCATCTTTTTATTTAAGGTCTCTATCTAACCGGCTAGCAGAGCAGTATTGTCGACTTGATACATTCTTGCCGGTTGAGCATCTTTCTTCCTTACATGTTTATCAAGAGATCTCCATTGATTGCTATTAGCGGTCAAGTTCCCTACGATTGTCCATGTGTCCTCTAGAGGGCTATGTAGGTTACTTCCACCAGATGTTGCATCTATAACAGCTCTATTGGCATAGGAAAAATTATTATAGAATATTTGCACCAAATGAGGTATTTGGTACCCATGATGTGGGCACCTTCAAAGAAGGTCCTGAAATCTGTCCCAAGCCTCGTACAGGGACTCATTTTCATACTGAGTGAAGCTAGAAATCTCCACCATGATCGTGGATTGTATCGATTGTGGAAAGTATTGCGTCAAGAATAGACGCTGTAATTGTTTCCAAGTAGTGATGGATGCTTCCGGCAAAGAGTTTAGCCTATTGTTTACCTTTTCAGTGATGGAAAAGGGGAAAACAATTGTAATCTAATGACATCTTGCGTAGCACCGTTCATTTTGATGGTATTTGTCAGCCTCAGAAATTTTCTAATGTGGAGATGTGGATCATCTGAGGCCGTCCCTCCAAATTGAAGCCAGTTTTGGATCATGTTGATAAGGGTAGGCTTCAATTCAAAGTTAGGAACACCTTTAAGTGCTAGGATTAATATGCTGTTTTGTAGGCCCTCACTATTTGGGGCCAGGTAATCCAATAATGTCCTTTGTCTTTGTGCTTCCATCTTTCTTGTTTTGATTTCTCGCCTCAATCTTCTAACTTTTTTCTCTATCTCATGATTAAACTGTAATTATTGAGCTAGACAGCGAGTTAGCATAAACAAACAAACACAAAGATATAATAATAAATTTTTTTATTTATTTCTTTTTTTAATAAATATATACACGTCTCAAGCAATTAAGATTCAAATGTCTAATATCGTTGGGAAATTGTCCCCGGCAACGGTGCCAAAAACTTGTTGTGTGTTTACTATGCGTACAAAGTTTTATCCACGGGCAAGTACATCCGTCGGTATAGAAAGAGGTATTTAAAACCTTTAATATCGTTCCCACAGATACTATTTCAACAATCTTTTTAAGAATGATTAAATCCTAAATTTTGAGCTCACCAGAAAAGATTTTTTTTTAGAAATATTTAAGGTAAATATAAAAAGGCAACAAAACGAGAGTAAGCAATTTAAAGACAAAAAAGCACAAATACGAGTTCAATTATGGAACGAAATGAGACTCTTTGGTTTCCTTATAACTTTACCCAATTTCACCTCAACCCCTCAATTGCTAACTATCTGTCCTCATTCTATTACTATCCAATGGTCATGCAATAGCAATATTCTTTCCCTTAAGTTACTACCCCCAATGATCATCCAAGGTATATAATTAAGAGAAGCATAAAGAACATGCAGACTTATTAAATTAATAACTGATTAGAAATCAAGGATTTCGATTGATCCTCCAAAACTCTTAGATTCAGTTTACCTTATAGTTCCGCTGATTGGGAAATAGTATGATTGTCTATCCCCAATTAACTTAGAAATTAATTCTTATTAATTAATTATGCATAATAAGGAAAACACAATTTGAATAGAAATATTAAATCATTCATAAAAAGGAAAAGAGGTTTAATTGGTTACATTATAAGTTTCACCAAAGTCCCATGATTTGGGAGGAAGTTACACACAGAGAGATAAGATAAATAAAAACATATTAATCCCATAAAACAATCCATAATCCTATTTCTATAAGAGAATGACCAAACCATAGTGCTGGCAAGGTTAGTAATAGGACGTTGCAATTCGCTCTGTGAGAGCTTTTGCCTCCAAGATCCTACGGGAGGATGTTGAGAGAAATAAGAATGGAATGGTGCGTCTTCGGGGTAGTGACAGGCTTACGCTCCAGAGAGTGATGTGGCCTTTGGGGCCTAGGGTGGTGTCATATGGTGTAGCAGGGCCTCCCTTTTATAGGCATGGATTAAGGTTTCTATGGGGTGAACTGGGCTTGACCTAGCCGCTTCTTTAGTCGTTGTGACCATTATATGTAATCTCACCATAGGGCTGACGTGTCATTGTCACATGATGTCTAATCTTTTTATGCTTCTTTTACCTTCTTTTTGGTGTAAAACTTTCCTATTCTCATATTCTTTACTTGGGTGACCATTCCTACAAAAATAAGGAAAATTAGGTAGAATTACAATTAAATAATCATAAATTATGTTGTAATTATAATTAATTTTTCACAAATAAATTAACAAAATGATGGTTTATCAACAACAAATTTAAGAAATTCTAACACTCAAGGAAAGTAAAATTGATGCTTGACAACCTAAACAACAAATATAGGTAATTCTAACAGTTAAGGAAAATGTAACAGACGCTAGACAACATAGACAACAAATCTAGGAATTTCTAACACCTGAAGAAAATAAGAACAATTGCTTAAAAACCTAAACAACAAATCTAGATTTCTAACACCTGGGGCAAAGCAAAAGTAATATATGCTCAACAACCTAGAAAACAAATCTAGAAAATCCTAACACCTGAGAAAAATAAAATAGATGCTCGAGAACCTAGAAAATAAATTTAGGAAATCCTAATACCTAAGCAAAATAAAATAGATGGTCGATAACCTAGACCACAAGCCTAGGAAATTGTAACACCTGAGTAAAATAAAAACAGATGTTCGATAACCTAGACAAAAAATCTAGAGGATTCTTACACATGATAAAAATGTAATAGATTCCTGATAACCTAAATGACAAATCTAGGGGATAACACTTGGGGAAAATAAAATATGCTCGACAGCCTAGACAAAAAATTTAGAAAATTCTAACATCTAAGAAAAATGTAAAAAATGCTCAACAACTTAGACAACAAACCTATGGAATTCTAAAACCTAAGGAAAATATAATAGATGCTTAACAACCTAGATCACAAATCTAAGGAATTCTAACACCTAAAAAAATGCAACAGGTTCTTGACAACTTAAATAACAAATCTAGGAAATTCTAACAACTGAGGAAAATATAATAGATGCTTAGCAACCTAGATAACAAATCTAGGATGTAACATCCTAAAAATCATATCCATCCTACACTTAAGTCATATCGTAAATTCATTATTAGTTTGTTACTTCATGATGCAGAACTCTTTTATTACATATTTATATTGAAAATATGATACAATTTGTTTTTTTAACATTTGTTGAAAGTGCAAGGCTCATTATAGTAATTAACATAGCAGATAGTAAACATTCAAAATTTTGTCACTCACGCTAGTTTTGAAAACTCATATTTATTTACTTAAGGTAATATACAATCACACATCAACCATATGTACCTTATTACTTATACTTATCATACACATACCAAACATAGAAAGTTAAAGGCTCTTAGTGAGTCCTTTATAACAAAACAAGGGCATGAACGCCCTTTCTTATATATACAACCCATTATAATTTATACAAATGCTACATTCCACATAGGCAAGGTTCTCCTCAACTCTTCTTGCATTCTTTCCCATGAGCATTAAAATTTCAGTCTACGTTATTCATTTCTACGCAGATCACTACCACTGCGAAGAGCCTAGACAGGCCCGAAGAAAAGAAATGGGAGGTAGGAAGTGAAAAATCATAATTTCCTAGTAGGTGTCTACCCTAAAATTGGTGACATCATTTCAAACCTAGCCACTTTAGTTTTTTTATGGAAAGGTGAGAAGCATATAAGTTCTATTATTACTTTTAAAATAAAAGTCATCTGAAGTGGATTTTTTTTAGTAATAGAAAAAATTGAATTTCATACAAACATATATATCATTGACTTCTTAAGTCACATTCTCGTGAAACTTTGCATACCATAAAATTTATTCATTCTTCATATCAATTTTTCATCATGTTATAGATATTATTTGACTTTTTCTCATTTTGTGCCATATTGTGATTATTTTCATTCTCTAGTCATCATCTCAATGATAATTTAAATCAAGGTATAACATTAACATTCTTAGTCAAACAATATCTTTCACTTGTCTCGTACACTATCTCTAATCCAAGATATGAACTCATTCCTTGATGGTCATAACCTTCATAATTTTGGAAGACCTACTCATAATGAGTTTGTTTTTGTGTTAATTCCATCAAGTTATTGCAAGTCTTTATCCTTAGTCCATGCCTTTGACCTTGGATAAAGTTTGAAACTTTCTGGTCCATGAGTCCTTTTCTAAGCCTTTTGATCATAAACATCCAACCTTTATGTTTTAATTTGAACTTTTATGGCTTCCATTAAAAGTTTTAACATTATGACCATAATAGCATAGATATAAGATTTTTAAGTTTTTAAGTTCAACATTTTTGGATTTTTATGAAAAAAGAACAAGCTTTCACTTTTGGAAGAGATATGATAACACATAGTTATCTTAAGCTCAAATAAGACTAGACATCCAAGATTTTCTTAAATATCTAAATCCACCATCTCTTGAGCATATTTCCAAACTTAGTCTTCTCAAATTTTCCAAAAATTAAAATTATTTAAAAGTTATAAATGCTTATTTTAAAAGATTAGAAAAGTTTTAAACAAATAAATACTCAAGAAAGTTGGATCTTGGAGTTTAGAGAACTCCTTAAAGATGATGAAAATTAGGCAAGAATACTTAGAAAACGTACTTAGAAAAAATTAAGGATAGAACATCCTACTTGTTGAAGTTACAAGTGATGCTTGATGATTTTTGTGATGAAGATACACCGTCTTAATGGTCCTACACTAAAATTTCCTGAAGAAAAAAGAAGGAGCCTTACTTACTTAGTGTTTAAGAATAAGTTTCAAAGATGGAAACTTAAACTTAGTTGTTTATAGTTTATAAAAAGGTAAAAGATAAAGACTTGGAAATAGAAAATTTTAATAATTGTTTAAAAAGGATTTTTGCAACAAAATGATGACTAAAATCCAACTTAAGTATTTGGCCATGTATAGGTCATTAAGGATTAATTTTAACTAAGAAAAAATGATCATTTCACTTCTAACTTTACTTTTTAAAATTAATTGTAAATCATGAAACCTAATCTTATAAGATTAACCATGGTTCAATTAGTCTAACCACGATTACATATAACTTAATAACCAAATTATGGTTAAATTAACTTATCTATGGTTACTTTCTCTCTCTTAAGACTTTTGTCCATTAGTATTTAATGCATGATTGAATCAAGTTACTCTATGAGTAATTCTAATATAAAGTTACTTTATTCTTAACTTTTTTAAATGGTTAAATTTTATTAGTCTAGCCATTAAATTAATAAATTTTATTATATATCTCGTGTTTATAAAATTTGGTATTTAATCATATAATTTTATTTTAACAAATATCTATTAAAATAAAGATATATAATAAAATATTAAAAAAATTTAAATTTTATGAAATTCTGTAAACATGATGTACATAAATAAAATCTATCAATTTTATGGTTGAATTTATGAGTAATTTTATGCTAGAATTACTCTTAAAATAACTTGATCCATTCTTTTATATATAGAAAAATCTGATGTAGCTACAAAAGACTAGACACGATATATTAAAAAAATATTTAAGCGTTAATCGATGACTACATAAATAATGTACTTTTTTTTAATATAAAAAATTAAAAGTTTAATTAAATATTTATTTTAATTTTAATTTATACTTTTTATAATTTTAAATTGATTTTAATTTTTATTACTAAAATTTTATATATTTTTAATCTTCAACAACTTTATTGTATGTAATTTAATTTCTAAATTTATTTATTTCTTACATTTTAAAATTTTAAAAGAATATTTAGTTTTATAAAATATTAATTTTTATAATTTTTTTATTATTTATATTTTTATAAAATAATAATTAAACTATAATCAAATGAATACTAAATATTGTACATATTAATATCTTTGATTACTAAATTTATATATGGTCTAATTTTCAAAAATTAAATTACATATTTAATCAAAAAATTATTATTAATTAAAAATTAACAATAGTAATTAAAAAAATTGAAAATTTTATAAAATAAAAAATTAAAATCATGAAAATGGATGGAAGAAATAAAAACAAAAATGAATATAAAGTGGAGGAATTAAAATATCATAAATTTATATTTCCTAATTAAGTGCATTTATATAGAAAAAATAAATAAAATGTCATCTATAGAAGAAGAGCTCAAATTGATCCATGAGCTAACCTATTTGATCCTAAGTTCTGATCTTACATTATGTAACTCACTTAGAAGTAGGACTTTTTTAAGCTTTAATCCACATAGCTTTTAATTTATGTGAACGTAGTGTGGGCTAGTCTTAGGATCCATCTAACCCTATTTTGTAATTTGTGTCAAAGTATAATTTATAAATCTAAATTCATGTAATTTCCAAATTAAGTGGATGAGTGTGGGATCCATTTTTCTCTATCTTATAACATTTTATTTTGTAACTCGTTTAAAAATAAGATTTTTTATATCTTAATCCACGTAATCTTTAGAGTGGGATGAATATGAGTTAACTCATCTAACCATATCTTATAACCTCTTGTTCTATAGCTAATTTAGAAGTAGGACTTTTTAAGCCCTAAATTAAGTGGAATGGGTGTGAGTTAACTCATCTATCATTATCTTATAACCCTTTGTTTTGTAACTCATATAAAAGTATGACTTTTTAAACTCCAATCTATATAATTATCAAATTCTATGGGATAAATGTGGGCTAACTCATATAAGCTTAGTTTATATTTAATATTTAACTCTTTTTCTATAAAATTTCATCATTTTTCTTAATTTTTTCTCCCATTTCTTTATTTCTTTCTTTAAATATTCTCTCAATTTTTTATTGTACTAAAATATTTTTTAATTTATTTATATTTATTTTTATATTTTCTATTTTTTAAAAATATTTTTCATTTATCTCTAGAATTTTCTCCTTCTCTAATTTTTTTTTATTTCTCAAGTTTTTCTCAATTTTTTATCTATTTTTTCTAATATATTTATCTTTCTATCTTTAAAATTATCTTTTCTCCATATTTTTTCCTCCTCCTTTCTTTAAATTTTATTATCATTTTAATTTTTATTACTATTTTATTTAAAAAGAGGAAATTAAAATAGAGAGGGAAAAATTTTTATAAAAAAAATTAAAGAGAAAAAATTAAGTCTATGGATTAGCTCTAACCCATAGAATTTAATGGGGTTTATAGTGTGAGCTTCTATGTACTTCTGAGTCATTTTGGCCCTAACCCAATTGGGTTAAAGTTGGGTTGGGTTGAATAAGTCAATTTGACACATCTCCCAATAGGAATAGTTTTCATCAAAGTAGCGGACAAAGAACAATTTCAAGCTAAAATAATCTTTAGTCAAAAATTTCAAGAACCAAAATTTCTAAATGAGTAAGAAGAACGGGTAGGCAATATAATCATATAAATTTATAAAGTTAAACAAATTTTGCTAAAGCTTGTTGATATAGTACAACTTCCTAGTAGAGAGAATCCAAGTAAGCGTCCCTCTATCGGATATAGCATCTTGGTTGGAACAAATAGTTAAAGATGGATTGATTTGATAGCATTAGTCATGATTTTCCTGTGACAAACTTGTTTTGATCCTTCACATACAATTCTATAAGTAATGCTCTTTTGATATTGCAAATTATTTTGTATTTGTTATAAATTACTTATCATTTGTCGTTCTTTGGGGTTTGTTTTTCCTAACCTTCAAAAAACGAAGGACATGGCGTCAAATATATTGTTGCCACTTAATATAAATTCTTTTATTTTACTTGAAGTGTTTTTATTGTTAGAACCATCTTCAAAAGCATAAGGATTCATGATTTCATCTAGTAACTTTTTTTTTAAATCAAAATTTAAAATTAATGATTTGAGATAACAATGATTTTTCATATAAGGATTAACGTATGAGCTGATAATAGATCATTTGACCCTATAAATTTTTTAATCTTTTAAATTTTTTATATTTAAAAATTTTTTATGCTATAAATATTTTTAACTCCAACCTATAAAATTAAAATTAAAAATAAATAAGTAAGAGCAAGCTCAAGATATATAAATATTATTTTATATATAATAATTAAATAATAAGTAGGTGATCATAAACTATATGGATTAGCTCGAATACAAGATTTTGTACAAGTAAAAAAAAAATTACTTCGCAAATAATAAATATTTAAAAAGGGTAGAATTGCATGAGAAATTAACATCATTAGACTCGAAAAATATACAGACATTAACCAATGACCGGTTAAACAAGGTATACCAATCATTAATATAAAATAATAAGTAATATTATTTTTATATTTAAAATTTTATAATGAAAGTAAATGTAAAATGAAATAATTTAAATGATATAACTAAAAAAATATTACAGAATTTTAAATAAAAATAACTTTAACATATAACAAATATATAATTATGGTTTATTAAAATTTGGAAGGATTACTCGTTGGAAAATAAATGGCAAACCCCTACTGCGACCAACTTTACTATGTAACTAGAGATAAAGAAATCGGGAAGAGCACGCTCATTTTGTTGAACGAATCGTCTAGTTATAGCAGCGTTTATAATGCAACCATAAATAAAATGATCCGAAGCAGTCCAAACTGGTATCCGTTGCCTATCCAATTTTCTGGTAACGGCAGTGATTATAACGTAACCATAAATAAAAAGATCCAAAACAGTACCCGTTGCCGCAATTATCGTCGGAAGATTTGCAAAACAAACATGCACCGGCAGTTCAGAGACTTTGCCGACGGAAGATCAACGCCGCTTACACCCAAGTAAGGATGAAGTATAAGCTAAGTCTATCGAATTTTATTTATAAAATGGAAAAAATACATAATATATTTTTAAGGAAGGATTAACTTCATTTATAAGTAAATTTCTGTTTAATATCTTATTGTTTTAAAAAAATTAATATTTTATTAAATAAAGTAAAAATAATGTATATTAAAAAAATAACTTATCTGTTAAATTTAGAAAAATAAATTATTTATTAAAATAAAGTAATATAATAAATTATGAAATCTTTTTTAAATTTTATAAAATTTTATAAACATAAATTATATAATAAAATCTATAAATTTAAAATTTAATTAATAAAATTTATATTTTAAAAAAATATTAAATAAAATAATTAATGATAGACTAATTCCTGAAATAAGTTAACCTCCTCTTTATATTTTTAATTGAAAAGTAATATTTACACACTATTTTTTCTGTTTTACCTTTTAAAAAACTTATTTTTATTAACTTCTTGATATTGTACCAAAAATATTTTTATTTTTTCATGGAAATAAAAAATGTCATATGTGATAAAAAAAAGTTAGAAAACTAAAAGAACGAATAATGTTATAATTTTTCAATATAGCTGGCTAATACTTTATTAAATAAATATTAAATAAAAAATAAATATTTTAGAGTATATTTAATAAGATATTTTATTTAAATAACATATAAAATAACTAACTAAATTTTTTTAAGATAACTTTAACTTTATTTATTAATATCTAGATAAGATAAGTAACATTTTTTTAGCATTATCCATGCTAACCTTTGAAATGTCAGTTACTTGTTGAATATCATCATCTGTTTTTATCTCTTCTCTCATGTATTTAATAATATTTTATTTATTAATAAATATTACTTTTTTATATTATTGCTTAATGTCATAATATTTATTTTATTTATTAAATATTTTATTTAAAAAATT
Source organism: Canavalia ensiformis (assembly GCA_026541065.1). Lineage (NCBI taxonomy): Eukaryota > Viridiplantae > Streptophyta > Magnoliopsida > Fabales > Fabaceae > Canavalia > Canavalia ensiformis. The sequence continues at coordinate 142,805 of JAMKYM010000057.1, forward strand.
CATTTTTTTGATAAACATTTTAAAAATAAAATAAACATTATTTTTTATAGAAATATTATTTAGAATATATTTATAAAATTTAAAAAATATATTTTTAATTTCAAAAAAAAATTATTTATTCAAAAACATTTTTTATGAAAAATATATCATAAATAAGAAAATAAATAAATAAAATCATAAAATTCTTTATTTTATTTTATAATCATCAAAAATAAATTTATTTATATAATATTTTTAACAGAATAAATTAAACAAATTTTATCCTTATTTTTAATATAATAGTTTTATTTAAATTATAAAATAACTAATTAATTAAAAAATTATAATACCTCAACTCAAGTCTAATATCTATGTATTTATTTGTCATTTTATTTTTATCAATTAATTTTATTAAATATTTTTATTTTAATTAGTAAATTTTTAAATTTTCAACTTTCAACTTAGATTTTGAATTGCTAGCTATTTTTTTATCTTTCAATTTAAGTTATATGTTAATTTTATTAAACACACCCTTGATGTTAAAACATAAAAAGTAAAAATATTCTTAATACACACGTTCATATGTCTCAACTAAATTTTGTCATGGGTCCACTTTTCATGTTCCTTACTTTTTAAATTTTACCAGATTAATATATTATATTGATAATAATTTTTCACAATATTTTCTTATAATATATCGTTGTCACATAATTTATTTTATTTTATATATTTTTTATTTAATTTTCTCTTAATGGAACTAATTATTTAAAAAAAACGTGAGTAAAATTTCTCTTCCATGAATATATCACCAATGCGTTCAAAATTGTGATTATTCATATAATCAGCTGATTCAATTCGTGAAGTCTTAAAAGAAATTGGGTTAAGCTGGATGTTAGAAAGCGACGAGGCAGGGACACTAATTTTCAAGCCATAAGAAAGGAAAAATATATTCAGCTTTAGAGACAAATATCAATACAATCTTGAAAGAAATCCAAACGCGTGAGGAGTATGACGGTATGGTTTTGAAGGACTTAATTGATATGGGGAGTGAGATAGCTGATGCAATATCAATGTTTACAACTTTGGACAAGTCAACAATTTTGGCTAAGAAATCAACCATGGTGTAACGGCACTTCTTTCGGAATGCATATACAACTTACGGTGCATGCATTTTGATCAATAATCAAGGCATTGGATTTACAAAGTTTGCTTCCATGCACAACACAAGTGGATGTAGAATTTCAAACTTCAAATTATAAATATCATGTTTTCTGTACTGTCACTATTTTCTTATGGGTTTTATATGGACTATTGATAAATGTTACGAGTTTTGTATATTATTAATAAAAAAAATTGTGATTCAGTTTGTATCAATTTTTAAAATAAAAGAAAATAATTTATTTTATTATAAATAAAATTGATATTTAATTTAGATTGAATTTAAAATAAATCAATTTAATCTAATTTTTATGATTTGAATATAATTAATTGTGTTATTTTTAGAGATAAATCACTTTATTTTTGTAAAAATTAGGAGTAATAAGCTCAACACACTACAGAAAAATGTTTAATTCGTAACAATTATATTTTTGCAGTTTAATAACCGTTAATATTCTGATAATTTTATTTGAGTTAGTGACAAAATATTATTAATTTCAAGTTCTTTAAATTTGTTCCATAAATATCTTCTTTCGTTTATTTTAAATTTTCATTTGTTCATTAAATTAAAGGTTATTGTTTTCAAATTTTTTATAATATTTTTTTTTACATATTTACTTCTTCATTTTACTCTGCAATTTGTCTCACTATTACTATACTTTGTATCCTTTAAGTCTATGTATAACCTTTTGTCTTTTTGTTCTCTAATGTGAATAGCTTCATCACACATTACTGCATTTATTATATTTAGTAACATTTATTTAGTAATATTGATAAATTTTTTATTAATTTTTATTAATTAATATCTTTAATAACATTTTTAAATTTAAACATTACTAAATATTATTTATAATTTTTTAATATATAAAACTTTAAAAGAGAAAAATAATTTCCTTTTAATTGAAATTCAGATGCACTTTGTATGCAACCCTCTCACTTTTTCACGTTTTTCTCCTTTTCATACTCTTTCTTCTCTTTCGTTGGTTAGCTTCAAGTTTTAGCTCCTCTTTATCTTTCGTTAACCAACTTCGTCTATTCATTTTTCTTTGAACAGCTTCTATAGATTTTTACATTCTCTCTTCACATAAAAAGGTAATCTTTCTTCATAGTTTCTAAATCGGTTTTGGTTCATTTCACATTTTCTTGATATATCTTTCCTTTTTGTAGATCTAATTGCTTTTGTGAATCTTTTACTGTGGGTTTTCAAATTCTCTACAAATCTAAGGCGAATTTTTCTATTTTTATTTTGATTTTTTTTTTTTGTTTTGAAAGGATTGCTTTCAACTTTGATAGTTAGCTCTATAGATGATGTAAAAATCAATGTTGATTATCTGGTGCTCTTTAGATTTTTATCCTCTATAGTTATAACCATTGTTAAGGTTTCCTAATGTTAGATTTTCTATCAATTCTATGCTAACATTCCTAGATGGAGCACTTTTTAGGCTTTCTCTAAACTGTACCATATTGTTATCTAGCTTAATTCTGGTGGTAGTGGTGAGACTCTCCCTTGGTTCAATGCAGATGTCACTGTTGCCAATAACTTGGTATCCATTATGTGAGTTAGCATTAGATCGAAAAATTGGACAAATGGAAGTCTATAGAAGCTATATGTCAACACATTGGGCATGAGAACTGTGTTCGCACATAGCTAACAATCTGCATTTATCACTTGTAATGAGGTTCTCTAAGCAAACTGCACAATCCACACGGCTACTTGTATTGCCTTTGACAACATAATCATAATTACAATACTATAGAAACATATATGAATTTTAACTAATCATAAAAAGTGAATTAAAAATTTTTTACATGAGGATTGTATTTTGTAGTCTTCTGAACTAGAATGGAACTAGATTCTTTATATGAGGATTATTGTAAAATTAATTTGATATTCCATTTTATGTGTTCTGCTTTGGCCCATGCATCTTTCTAATTTTACTTGAACAGGTCAAATTGTTGATTTCTAGGAAGAAGAAAATCTGTGATCAAATATTTGAAGGTGTGGACTTTTTAGGAACTCTGTTTTTCTGAAGTCAATTCTCATTAGAGATTGGTTGTTAAATTTTCTATATCGTTTATATCCACTAGTTTTAACTTTGAATGTAATTGGCTCCTTCACTTATATTTGCAAGTTCCCTTTCAAGTTCTTGGATTCAAGGATCACTTCCTTGAGATATAGAGTGGCTGTTGAAGAAAATGAAATTCTGAGACCAGGCCAAAAGTCCTTGTATCAAGTTAGATTTCTTTGGCCAAAAATCCTCCCAAATTTATATAAATCCTACGTCAATTTCTACGGCAATTTCTGTACATGTATAACATAAAAAGAATGACTTGTAATTACAAACTTGAAAATGAATCCTAATTTAAAAGCGTCATACTATAAATAACATTTACGTGGTGGCTTAGTGTTTTCCACTTGTGTTGCAGGGAGAAGATATTTGTGTTGCAGCAGTAAAAAGAGATCAAAAAGAAACGGGAGTAAATGAATCTTGTTGTACCATTTAAATGTGGGCTAATCCTAAAATTAGTTTATTTGATTGGGTTTCAATAAAGTTTACCTTTTGAGCCTAATAATTTTGGATTCTATCAATTTTCAGGTTGACTCAATTTGTGGAAGTATTAGCATTCAGGTAGCATGTTTTATATATATATATATATATATATATATATATATATATATATATATATATATATATATATATATATATATATATATATATATATATATCAATTGATATATTTGATGGGGAGTTCCAATGATTGAATATGGAGATTTCAAATTGGAGATAGAAGGTTCGAACTTCGTTGCTATTGGATTAGGGAATAGGGATTAATGGAAGGAACATGTCCTAGCAAGTTATGTAGGCCATAATCCTATCGATGAAGGAATTCTTAACTGTTTATACATTCGCTGCAGGTTCAATTTACGTCTTGTGATATCAAGCAAAAGTGTTAAAACTTGTCTATGTTGACATGTTCATTTTTAGCAATATGGTTGTCAGCGGGAGAATAGGTGCTTGAAATAAAAGGCCTAAATAACTCATTGATCTTGAAAGTATTACAATTTTTTACTTATATTCCTATAAAAATTTTATTCAGTTTTAGTCCCTCAGTCACCTGAGATTAAAAACATGTTTTTTATATATATTTTTGGGGATTAAAATTGAATAAAATTTTTATAAGGACTAAAACAAAAAATCATGATATTTTCACGAATCAATAACTTATTTAAACCTACATGGCCAATTTTTTGTTACATGTTAATGAATTAGGAACTTTTTCCTCCTTTCGAAGTTTCTTGGATTCCTGTGAATTTATAGTATAAATGAATGAGCATCTTTTCTTCTTTGATTTGAATATCTGATCAATAGACAAAGTCATAATTCATTCTTTGAGAAGTCAGATTTATTCTTCATGTGCATGTTGCGACCCCTGTCTTCTGACATCCAAATCCAGAGATTAGAGATAGAGGGTGTCCAGGTATATAAATTTTAGTTGAAGCTAAGCAGTAATTATGGTTTGTTTTCCACGTGTGTTTTAAAATGTTCAATGCTAACAGATCATAAAATTATCTTCATTTTTCTTACTCCTTCCGTTGTTAAGCTATCATTTAACATCTTTGCCTGTACATTAAAGCTTTATTATCGAAATTGATTTGATTTAGTTCATTCCAATGTGGCAATAAATTGTAGTTTTGAAAAGGATCATGAGGAAATTTAAAATCATTATAGCCAAAGACACGTTTCAATTCTTCATATTACTCTTTTGCTACAGTGGATGTCATTTGAGGAATATGCAGCTCAGTCATTCATACAAAAGAGTGAACTTTTGAAGTACATAAATGATGTATGTTTAGCAAAGACTAATGGAAGATCCTTTAGATTTTGTCTTGTACCTACATCGTCAAACTTCTCTGACCAAAAGAGTTATTTGTATTTGAATGCTAGGGTCCTGAAGAGGTCCAATTCTTCTTAAGCATCATCAAAGATTACACAATTGAAAACTGCATTCAATTATTATATATTATTTGTTTCATTATGTGAACAATGGTGGTCTTCATCAAAAAAAGTGGTGTAATTTACTATAAGTAGGTTTTGTCATTTGAAAGTAGTTTAATTTAGTTTCTGAGGATGGTTAGGAAAAAATTAAGAACTACTAGTTTCTGTTTTTATATTCTTTTTTCAATTTTAATAATAAAAATATCATTTTATCTTTATGTTGTTTCTTGTATAAAATTTTAAAAACAAAAATAAAATAAAAACATGCTAACCTTTTTTATTTAATATTGAATAAAAATAGAAATTAGAAACAGAAGTTAATTTATTTATTGTTAAAAAATAACGAAAATTAAGAATCTATTAAAGATTAATTTGGTGTTTCCTTTATTTTCAGATAAAAATTAATTTAACCTAAAAGAAATTAACACTTAAAAAAATTATCTTTTGTAACATTTTTTTACAATTAATTACATTTTTTAAAATGTTACTAATAATATTATTTTTGTAATATTTTTTTAATTAGTAACATTTTTAAAATGTTGTTTAAAATATATTTGGCAACATTTTTAATATTTTGTAACATTTTATATAAATGTTGTCATTTTTTGTAAAAATGTTACTAAATCAATATGTTGTAACATTTATTAAAATATAAAAAAATGTTACGAGTAACATTTTGCAACATATATCAGGTACAACATTTTTTTTAAAATGTTATTAAATTTAATAGGTAACATTTTTTTTTTATATTTTTGTAACATTTTTTAAATGTTACTAAAACTTAGTTGTCGCGACATTGTAGCTATTCCAAGTTCCAAATGTACTTATTCAAGTTTCTTTACATAATTTCATCTATCTCTCTCTCTAAAGAAGATAACATCGGAGAGCTTGGTATCGATTTGAATCTCAAATTTTGTTTTGTCACAAAGAAAATAATCTGGATCTTCTCAAAAGAACAACAAAGGAGGAGGAGAAGAAGGTCTTCAAGAGAAGAGGATGAATTTGTGTGATGAAGTTGTGGAAGAGACAGAATCAATGGTGAGGTCCAAGCGAGGAAGAAACCAAATGCTACCACACCAATTTAGGGACTCTATGATTGAACCCTTGAAATGTTAATTTCAAAAGTAAAGGGTAATACATCTTGTTATGGTTTTTCAGTAAAACTCTTTTTAATTTCTCTTTTATGCTAAAAGTGTTTTTAATTTCTATTTCTCATTTCTGGACTTTAAATGTTCCAAAGGATAAATTGTGATACTTTTTCTTTGGACCGTTTGTATCTGAGATTTTACTTTGATAATTCATTTCATATATATGCAATAGATTTTGCTACTAAGAAAAGCATAATTTTGATTTTTTTCCATGTTGTTTTTCTGTTATTTTTTAAGATGTAAACAAAATATTAGATGAACATACTTTACTTTTTCAATTAATATATAATATAATGGAAAATTTATAATTAATTTAGGGAAATAATAAAAAATATTCTAAAACTATATGAATATATCATTGACCACATACGACTTTTGCATGTGGTAAATTGTATCAAGCATTTAAGCCTTTGGAGTCAACGATGGTGTTAGCTGATTGACATAAGCAACTTGATTAGAAACAACACGACTTAAGTAAACCATCAACTTCATATGGATTAAATGATCATCAATTATGTACGAAGGTGAATGTTGTCTATATTGAGTTCTTTATATCTACAAAAAACCAAAGCAGTAACTTCATCATCTTCTCTTCTGTATATTCAGTATCAATGTATAATTGATTATATGCACCAAACTATATAGATATTTTACATGTTCCAACATAATATATTGGTCCCTCACTTTAATATTTGTTGTTTATGAAGTAACATTATATTTGGAAATGAATTTTCATCACATATTTCAATTGGATTCATTATGCTACTAAGGACAGTTGCAATCACATCACTATTACAAGATCATAAAATAAAATGCCCTAAATTTTAAACTGTAAAATTAATATATCTTTTCTATTTGCAACAGATATTTAAGATTTTAAACATAGCATCTAATCTAAAAATTGTAAAGCTTGATCTCTCACTTAAACTAATTTAACTTAAAATTTTCTTTTCTATAAGCTTACAGGATACTTTAATACCTTGAGTATTATCCAAACAATTTTGAACCTCAAGCCAATGTCAATCATGCTAACGAGGTAAGCTTCTAAGTAACTTCAGTTTCATACACTTATTTTATTTAAAACACTTGAATAAGATTTTTATTATTTTAAAAAAATTAATTTTCACTGTCTGGAATGGATGCAAACACATGTCTATAAAGATTAAGTCGATTTTTTATTTTTATTATCTTATGCTTAATGCTTTTATTATTGGTGTAATGTTTCTTTATGTTGATATAATTATATCTATAGAGCTTTTGGCCAACCATTATCATTGAGTTTAAAAAATTATCAAGAATATTTAATCTGAAAACCACTGCTCGGTCACACCTAATTATGAATTTCAAGAGCCTGGTGTCTATTATGTAAAATAAAAATGGCTTTCATATGTTTATTTTCTATTCCATGCAGAGCACACGTAAGAGCTTCCTTCATAACTCTGTGTACCTTTACCTATTCTCTTATCTGCTTCTCTTTCATATTTTCCAAGTTTAACATTTGCAACTAATAAATTTGCTTTGTTATATCCTACAACAAACTCAATCACCAATGTCTTATCATATGCAAACCTTGATGATATACCCTCATCATATCTTCCTAGAAGGTGGGAGACACATGTTGAAAATCTTACTCAAAATAAATGGCAACATTGTAATTTTTTATTTTAATTTTTATTTTTTTTTCTTGTCAAGTAGGCTTACATGAAATGATTAAAATAATGAAATTTAATCAAGTAAATATATGAATTTTATCAAAATTTAGTTAAGAAAAGTAGATTATTATGTATTTATCATAAATATTTATTTGTTAATTTTTTTAATAAAAACCTTCTATCATTGAAATCTTTTTAAAGATGTGATCAAAAATTTACAGTTGATAAAGAAGTTGAAAACTTAAAAATAATAATGTGATTATTTTTTATTTGCTTCCAATGTTTAATGATAGAATCTATAATCTTTTTAAATAATTTTGACAACAATACAACTAAACTAATCTAGATTATTTTAAAATATATTTAAAAATATATATATATTTAACAAGTAGAGAATAAAAATCCTTACCAAATCTAATTCCATAATAACTTTTCTTTTACCAATCTCCTTTATTAATACATGGTTTACTAAATAATTATATTAATTGAATTTTATATATGTTGTTAAATTAAATGGATAACATAAATTACTTTAGGATTTTTATACTAATTTTAAATTAATTTTAAAGTTTTAATAGTTTTGTTTCGTTATCTTAAAATCTTCCAAGAAAATTCTCAATCATATTTTTACTCTAATGAGCATGGCTTTCTGCTGTTATTTTATTAAAATGGTTGAAATAGGATACCATCTTATTTGGTAGATGACATTGCAAAGACACCACTTTATTGTGGCGATTTATATACAACACTGCTAATAATATATACAGTACATAATTTGAAATTTAATTTTTTTTATTAATTTTAAAAAGTTGTAGTAGTTTTCACTGCTAGTAAATTATTCTATTCTTTTACCGTTCTGTTACGGTTAAATAAAAATTACCACAACTATTTGTAACATCTATAGAAACATTTTTTTTAAAACATCGATAATAATTTTTGTAACGATTTTTAATCGTTAAAAAATATTTTTTTAACCAACAAAAATAATATTTTTTTAATAACAAATAAGACGAAGTATAAAATCTTTAAAAAATAATAAATTCCATAAAATTAATTACTAATACGCAAGATTAATTCTTAAGGATACAATGAAAGCCCAAAATTACTTATATCATAACTATGCCTCAAATTTATCATGCAATCATCACACGTGTTGACCTCTTGATAAATATGCAAGGTACAGATATTATCCGTCCAAAACTTCCCAATGTTTCTTATTAGTACGTGATGAGGTATAAGAAAATGATTTTAAATGATGCGATATTCAATTTAAATATGTAAATATACATATGATCTATCTCGATTTTGATAGAAAGATCTGTTTTATTATAATTTTAAAAAAAATTATACTTAACTTAAATTTAATTTGTAAAGATAGGAATAAATTTAGAAATATAAATATTTTTATGTTTTTATTTTAAATTTGTTATAATAATTATAATATTATTTTAAATAAAATTATTGAATTATTAAACTTTGGTAAAAATATGATTTTATTATTAATTTTTTTATTTAAATTTTTAATACTTATTTTATATATTATTTAAATAAAAATATATTTGATATATTATTTATTTGAAAATATATACATAAATAAATATAGTTATTAAATTTAAAAAAAAAAAAGATACGAGTTTTTCATGGTTTTACCCAAACCTGATACGGCTGAGGAGGTTGAATTTTAAGTTTCATCCCGCTTTTTATAAATTCACACTTGTAGTCCAATTTTTAGTAGAGAACCACAATTCTATTGATTTATCTAAAAAAAATTAGTTATAATTTTATAATTATTTAATTTTAATTCTATCTAATTTTCCTTATTTTATAGAAATAGTTATGCAAGTAAAGAATTCAAAAATAGCAAATTTTTTAGCAATAAAAGGGTAAAAAGCACATAAAAAAGATAAGAAATCTAACATGACCATGCCATATAAGCACTGATAATCGATGAGATGTCCCAACTGGTCCTATGATACTGCAAGATAACTTAAAATGATTGTGACAGTTAAGGAAGCAGTTAAGTCAAATCTGGTCGTAAAACTCTAATCCACGCCTAAAAAGAAGAGGCTTTGCCACATCATTCTACATACCACCCTCTGGAGGACAACTCTACCTCCGCCCCTGCCCCGAAGACACATTACTCCAATAGTCATTCCATTCTCATCTTTCTTTCGGTATCCTCTCGTAAGACTTTAGAAGCAGAGGTTATTTCACAAAGTTGCAACGTTCTATTGCCAAATTTTCCAACACTACGTTTTTATCGTTCTTTTTTTTAGAATTAGGATTATGAATTGCTTTGTTGGATTAGTATGCTCTTATTCATCTTATTTCTCAGTGTGTAACTAATCCCAAACCATGATACTTTGGCAAAACTGATAATGTAACCAATTAAACCTATTTTTTTCTTTTATAAATGATGTGTGTTTCTATTTAATTATGTTTTCCTTATTTTGTTTAATTAATTAGATTAATTAGTGAAAATTAGCTACTCTTGTTAATTTTTAAGTTAAGTGAAGATAGATGATCGTTACACTCCTTAATTAATAGAATTATAAACTAAACTAAACCTAAGGATTTTGAAAGATCAGGTTGTAATTTAAGACAAAGATTATTGTTATTATATGATTATTGGATAATCATTAAGCAGTAATAGAATGAGAACAAATGATTAACAATTGACTTTAAATCATTCACAAAAAAAGTTAGAGTAAAATTGTGTAAAATTATAAGAAAAATCAAAGTCTTGTATCTTTTCATACTTAAACTTGTGCACGTGTTTTTTTTTTTCTTTAAATTTTTTACTTTTTTTTTTCTTATATTTATTTTAAATATTTTTAAACAAAATTCTTTTCTGATAAGCTCAAAAGTTAGAATTCAATTATTATTTTAAGGAAGGTTAAAATAGTCTATGTAAAAATGAGACTAATGTTTAAATATCCATTTATCTTTCTATACCGACGGATATATTTATACATTGGTAAAACTTTATACACACATTATACGCACAACGGAAACAAGAAAATAAAAAAACTTGCTATCATCCTATCATATTATCATGCTCATATGTAAAGTCATCCTATTCTTTTATTAAAATTATTTTTTAAAATAAATTATCTTAAAAATTTGTAATACATAAAATAATAAATAAAATTTCTTTTTCAACATTTAAGTATTCTTTTTAAGTTAGATATTAAAATTTGAATAATATCTAAAAATTTGTTCTTTAAAAAAATTTCAAATGAGTTGTTTTAAGGTTTTCCATATTCAACCTTTGATGCATATGTTTCTACATAAGAAACAAAATTTTGGTCTAAGACCCAAAATATGAAAAGCAAATAATAATTTATTTTATTTAGATAATTACATGAATCATTTTTATTTTAAATTAAAATTTTTAATCTTTTATATAATGAAGACATATATAGTTTTAATATTAAAAATAAATTTTTCTTACCTAATTAAAACATCCTAAACAAATTTATAATTATTTTTTATCTTTTAATTTATTTCATTTAAAATTTTTTGTGTAAGTTTTAAGAATCTTTAGATAGACATTATAGTTTCTTTATAAATTTCATATCCTGATAATTTTGTTTTATTTAAAAAAATTTATCTTTTTAACCAACATTACGAACCCATTTTCTTCGTAATTTATGTAAAATTTTACAGTTGTTAAATATGTTTATTAATTTGTTTTAAAAGACTAATATGTCATTTAATTATACAATTGAAAAGTATATATCATTCATAATATTTTAAAATTCATTAGAGATATTTTTTAATCCTGATTGTATTGGATTCCATTCACAAGACAAAAAAAAATACCACAAAAATAATTTTATATGTATCTTCCTCAACCACTAATCATATGTAGCTTCACATGTCTACATTTTCACACTTTAAGCTTGTTGACTTTGAGTGCTAATTTTTTTACGCGTATAATAAAAAAATAAAGCGTTATCAGCTGGCCCAACAACCATACATGTGGTATCATTCGCATGCGTTTATTCATACTTTAATCATAGGGTTCCAAAACTTATTTTATTAGATATATTAAGGAAGACAGCCAATTCGTTAGAGTGACCACTTGAGATTATAAATAACATCAAATAAATAAATTAATGATTTTTCTATTCTCACCAGCAATATAGACTAAATTTTTAATTATAAAGAACGACCCTGGGGAAGTCAAGTCCTTGCTATACTATTAAACAAATCATCGTCCATTTTTATGGAACAACACATAAAATAATAAAATAATATTTTATCAATAAAAATATTTCTTTAAAATCAAATTTTTCTAAGGTATTAAAATTGATCTAATCACGTTAAATAATTGAATAATTTATATAAGATTTTAAAATTAAATCTCGCTACTCTCATCGTTCTACACCAACCACTTCTAACTCTTTTTTGTTTGATTTCCCTTGATGTTTTGCCAGCGTTGTCAACTATAAAGGCTGAGAGGATTAGGCTAACGGAGTGGGAAGCTAAACCGAAATAATTTTTGGCATATTGATTTGATTCATATTTTCACCTTTCGTTTTCTACCTCCGTCCATTTACTTCTTCTTGAGCCATTTAATGTCCAAGATGCAATCTGATTCCGATTGGATGGTTCCCATCCAAGTGATGTTAGGTTCCCTCAATCACGCAGAAGTACAAGCATGTAGCATTTCAAGCATTCCAGATGAACTTCAATCCCCCAAAGCAGATGCTTTCAAACCAAAGGAAGTGTCTATAGGACCCTTACATGGAAGAAGCACAAGGCACTTGCAATTAATGGAAGAGACCAAATGGCGCTACATGCGTGAGTTCCTTGATCGAAAAGGAAGCCTAGAACAAACTAGAAGATCAGAAGTAAGGTTGAAAGAATGTGGCATGGATATTCTTAATTTGCACAAAATAATCAATGCAAGTTATGGTGGTTACATCGAATCAGAACCCAACGAATTAGCTAAAATAATGATAGTAGATGGCTGCTTTCTGTTGGAGTTTCTCCTCAGGCTCGGAACTTACACGGTGGAATTGGAAGAGGGTCAAATAAAAAGCTTTTCAGATGATCCCATATTTGAAGATGAAAAGAAGGTTTTGTCCATTCTCAGCGATATCACAATGCTTGAGAACCAAATACCGTTCATCGTTCTCAAGAAGTTATATAGGAAAGTCTTCCCTCACCCTGGTGGCACCAAAATTGAAGACGATCATCGAGTTGCTACACTTGTTCGTGAAGCTTTTGGGTACCCTTTAGTTGATAGCGCAGGAGGCGCTCATATACTTAACTTGATGCACTTGTCCACTGTTCAACATGATAAGGTTGAGAGAAAAGGAGCAAGGCAAGAACTAAAGCGTTGTGCTACAAGGCTTAGAGCTGCTGGAATAACAATTCAAGCGAAAACCACTTTTCAGCGTGCATTGGTAGACAGGTTCAATTTTAACATCAGTTTTAGTGATGGTGTGCTCACAATCCCTCAGCTTCATATTAAGGAAACTACGGAAGTGAAATGGAGGAATTTAATTGCTTGGGAGCAGAGTAAAATTAGTGTTTGTTGCAAATACACATCTTATGCTCTGTTCTTTAAAGGTTTGATTTGTTGTAAGCATGACATCAAATTGCTTAAGGAGATGAATGTTTTGGTAAACGAATCCGGCAAGAAAAACGACGATTTATTACAATTATTTCGCACTCTTTCTGAAGGAACAGAGCACATGGATTCGAGCTATAGCGAACTTTGTGGAAGTTTGAACATGCATCGGAAGAAAAAAGTGGCAACAGTGTTGCAAGGATTGCCTATAATCACTTGGCATGAGTGTGTACATGTATTTGAGATCCTCTTCTACTATTGGGGAAACTGGTATAGACTTTTGATACGTGACCATATTCCCACAGTGTGGAAATTCATTGGAGTCATAGCAGCTGTTGTGCTTTTGATTCTTACCATCATGCAGACATATTACTCAGCTCGCAGCAGTGGCTGATGATTTTATTGTTGCATTAGCTTGTCAAGTACATTTATGAATTGGTCAAAATAAAAGGAATCCAAAATATTGGAAGTGATGTGGAATCATGTATCCATGTTAGTTTTATTTCACCAAATCAAATTAAATTATAAATTAATCTTGATTTTGTTTTAGGTATAAATAATATTTCCAACCAGAAATTTAAACTTTCCCTAACCTTTAGAATTATATTATTCTTACAATTGATTTTCGTCTGTTTTACATGAATGGCATGATGAACATAAAAAAACAGAGTTGAAATAAAGGGTTATGAGAATAATATTACTCATTCCTTGTACTCGAATTTGGTGGAACTTAGCTACTGTTGTTCTTACTCAAATGTATTAGCCAAAATTGGGGGTTTCTGGAATGCTTCAGCTCCCCCTTGAGACTAACATGACTGAACAAAACAGGGAAATGATCACCTGAGTCAGGGGGAAAACAAGAAATCGAGACTTCCGTATTTATTACAAAATTTATTAATTTGTTAGACACAATAATATGTAATTCAAAATTGAAAGTCCTTGCCTCGTCACTCCAACAAGTTGCAGTGTAAGTCCGATGAATCTTTCTGGCAATGAATAGATCTAGAAACCAGAGATTTGAATATTTTTTTATGTCATAGTTGAGGTTATGTTATGTTTAAACTTCACCGTCATTATAATATTGCTACAAAAATTAAATGAATATATATAAAACGATTTTTCTATCCTTTGCATTAAGCATTATTAATTACTTGTTATCAATTAATTAGATCTCATACTTTTGTCATTTTCTCAACTATTTATTTTTCTTATCTCTCTCAAGTTCCGATAATCTCTCCTTTCCCATCAAACTAAATGGTTTTCACCGATTTAGACTATGCGTACCAGACCAGAGCCATTGAGTGGGCAATGAATGATGCTCCTGCTAAAAAAATGGTGGGCATTATCAACATAGTACGTTTATTTGTGGACATCCATTTTATAATTGTGTGATCCTTTGTTTAAAAAATAAAAATATTTATAATGATTAATTAAAATTATTAAAATCAACAGCATATAGATATCACTGTTGGAATGAAAACATGCTGCTGTGCACTGAATAGAAAATTCTAGAAAGCGTTTGGGTGGACTGGTCTGCAGCTACCGCAGAAACAGAGCTAAGATTTTCTACGGTACAATTTTTTTACGGTGCTGTTTTTAATATTGGATTAATAATTAAATTTTTTTAATCAATAAATCTAATATTTATGATTAAAAAAAGACAAACTGTAAAAAAACTGAAAAAATACATATGAAAAGATTCAATAGTAGTAGGTACGATAAAAGAAATTTTCATTCCATTATTTTTTATATTCATTTTCAACTATTATCCATTTTAAAAATCAGTGGGCATAAACGTCTGATGCGCTACTGGCTCTAGTATTCATCATCTAGAAGCGTGTAGGCTAAAATAAGTGGAAAACAACTCATTTGATGAGAAAATACCATGAGGTGAGATAAAATAAATAAATAATTAAAAAATAATAAGAATATGAGATATAATTAATTAGTTAATTAGAGTTAGTTGACAAGGAGTAATCAGTAATGTTTAACCTGTGCAAGCATAGAAAAATGTATAACCTTATATAGATATTAAAAAATGCACAGATTCTGACATTATGGTAAGAAGTTTATAACAACTAGGTCAACAATCCCGTGTACAGCACGAAATAGAACATCAAAGCAGTAACCATCCAGTCATAGGTGGATGCTCAACAAGAATGACTAAATATCAATTAAAATAAATCTTTCGGATAAATTAATGTAATTTAAGAGGATTTGATTAATTCAAAGAGATTATTTGCAATGGTCAACAAAATTATAGAGTATGGGTGACCTGTAGTTTGTTTTGTCTTCATCAGTAGATGTTGATTTAATATAAAAACTAATGAAGCTTTCAGATTTTGTAAGTTGAAATTAGGATGGTGGTTTTGGAGTTTAAGATTAGAAAGAGAATGAGTCAAGACTCTTCAATATAAGCTTACGATTTGATCTCTTCTGATTCATTAAAAATAAATAAATAAATAAATAAATTAGATTTAATTTTATAAAAAAAATCTGTTTAATTTATATAAATATTAAATTTAATAAAGTTTTAAAATTTATTTTAATATATTAAATTTATAAAAAAATTATATATATAAATTTTAAATTTGTTTCACAATCTTTTTATGTTTTAGATTTTAATTAATTTCATCTATATTTAATAGATTTTAAAATAAATTAAATTTTAATAATAAAAAATACATAACAAAAAATCTAAATTTTGATGTAAAAATAAATAAATAATTCTTAAATTTTTGAAGTTGATTTAATCTATTTCCATCGTTATTTAAAAAAATTAAAAAATATTGTCAAATTTATCTTAAATCCCTAAAAAAATAATATACTGCAAAAAAAAAAAAAAAATGCTTGCTTTCAATCCCATTCCACCATCACTCATCATCAACATCCAACCGCACTTTATTAGTAGTAGCATTAGTATCAAAACACAATATTTAAAAATTTGAAACAATTGATTCGAACAAAACTACCACCCTGGAGCTTCAAAAGCACACATATGGGGGAGAGAGGTGCGCTTACGCACTCAGGAGCCTTTAGGAAGCTTCATCTTCTTCACTTTGCCTTCTCTTTCTTCGTTTTTTTAATTTTAATTTGTTTCTGTTGGTTTTTTATTTTGTATATATAATTACAATATGTTCAAACTATTGTATCAGAATAAAAATAATTGTATTATGCGTTTAAAATTTATTTTAAAATTTATATAATAAAAATATGTATACCTTAAATAATATAATTTTTAAATTTTATCTTTTTATAATAAAAAGAGTCTATGATTATTTACAACAAAACCTATTTTTTTTTTTTTATATAAACGTGAAATGTCTATTTTTATTATATTTTAATTAATTATAAAATTGACTAGAAAATAATATATAATAATTTTATTTTATTTTTATTAACATTATCATAATAATATAATTATTTATTTATTTAAAATTCAAAATTTTAGATTTAAATTTTAAAATTTAAAATTTAAATTTTAAAATTTAACAGTTTTAATTTTATTCAAAATAAAATTAAAATTTTTTGAATATCATCCTATTATCTTATTTTTAGTATCGTGAAGAATATAATAATATTTTATTTAAATAAAAAATTATTTATTTAACTAAATTAAAATTTTTAATTTAATTAATTTAAATAAATTAAATTATCTTTTAATAAAAATTAGAATACTTATTAATGCATGATTTTATAGGTTTAATATTAATTTGATAAAAAATTAATGGCATTAATTTACTAATCAAGTTGACATCTAACATTGCTTATGAAATAAAATCTTTTACTTTTAAAAATTATAATAAATTTTTTTTCTATCTTTTCAACTTTTTTAGTTAATCTTAAAATATGATATAATTGTCAAATTCTAATTAGTTAATCCATGAAAATCTAAAAAAAATTTTATTTATTTATTTAATTCTCTTTGTCAATATTAAATATTATAGAGCTCAAACTCATTATCATGACTTGATGAATTTTTTTTTATCAATTATTAACTCTGCAAGTATTCAATTATATTGAATATCTCTTTTCAATTGACGCCCTTAGATATTGAAGGTTCAAAATTAAAATATAACAAATAACTTTGTCAATTAAAAATATTTTATTGACTAGTTCAATGATCATATTATCATCTATATATCTAACTTAATAAATAAGATGTATTAATTTTTATTCAGTAAAAATTATTATATTTGTATTAATCTATCAAAATTATTAATGTGGTTTTAATAATTTAATGATAAAAACTTTGATTAAATCTGAAAAAATTTATTTTTTATTATTATGATATTTATTATAATATTAAGTCTTCAAATTTAATCAAAATTTTTATTATATTAAATAACTAAATTATAAATACGATAATAAAATATTTAATATATAATAGATTGAATATTGTAAATATTTATTTTTCTTTGACATTATATTTTGGACTAACATTGGGATTATTGGGGCTATGATCATTGTTCTGAATCGATTATGTATGTGTGTTTACGATTTGTGTAGGAGGAAGAGATGTTGTAATTTCTCTGAACTGGTGCATGTGTGTTTCAGAGAGAAAGGCAAAAATTTAGATTATATTGATATGATTTGGCTTGCGTTCCTCTCTTAGTGTAGGTGTTTGTTCCTCCTTTTGAATTGCCACTAGCTGATGGTGATGATGATGAGAGGTTGCAACCGGAGATGGTGATGGTAGAAATTGACAAATGGATGAGATTGGAAGAAGAAAGAAGAGAGGATCTAGAATCAAATAAAACATAAACAGACGTTATAATACAATATTTAATTAAGAGAAAGAGAACTAAAATCAAATACTAAAAATTACAAAACTATATGTAACCCTGCGTCTCAAAATTAGGATGGATCGCGTAATGTCTCTAATTTAAAATCTAAAATTTTTAAATGATAAAAGTATGAAGACAAAATTTAATAAAAATAGATTAATTTAAATCTAAGATATCGTTTGATTTATAAAATTATTTTTTATTTTTATTCTAATTTACTAAAATATCACCTTATTTAAAGAAAAACTTTTGATTTTCATTTCTAAAATCAGAGAAATTATCTATGTTGAAAGAGAGGGAGTGTGAAGGAAAAGACAAATTCAACGCTATTTTTTGTGACGGACATGAAAGTGAGGAAAATGACCGGTACAACATCATTGATATATATATTGAAATTTTTAATTAATTGGTGTAATTTTTTAAATAAATCGTCAAAAAAATATAAATTTGAAAGAATTTATCTACGGAGGTTGTTGCAGTGATTTATTCATAATGCCAATGCATTAGATTGTGACCTGTGGTACTGTGAGATGCAATAAATGTAGGAATCATTGTTTTGCATGGAATGCAACATCAATGCAACATACCTATCACTTGTTAGAGAACATCAAAAGGTGCCGTGTAGCTCCTTCCAGTAGGGGAAACACTTCTCATCAAATGTTGAATGGAAATAAAAAAATCTCATCGGAATTTATGCTAATAAATAGAACTAAATTAGAAATAAAGATCCATTTCTCTTACCAAACTCTTCAAGTGACAAAACGACATCCTAAGGATCTGTTGCGATGATGAGAAGTTTTTAATTTTTTATTTTTAAATTAATATTAAAAGTAACTTTTTTATAAAAATTTTACTATATTATTAAAATAATTTTAATTTAAATTTTAAAATTAAATTTTTTATTTTATTTTTAAATCTACCCAAATTTACAATTATTAATTTATCACTTAGTAATAATAATAATAATATAATATTTTACATAATAAAAATAAAAAACAATATTATTTATATATAAATTATTATTAAATTTATAATACTATAATATAATTTTATATTATATAATTATTTATAATATAATATTATAACATATTATTTTTATAGAAATAAAAATTAAATGATATAAAAATATTATAATACTTTTATTTTAAATATTGGTAATCAAATAATATATAAAATAAAAATTTATATAATTATATAATATTTTTTATATTATAATTATTATATAAATTTCATAAATATTAGTTTTATTTTTATCATTAATAGTATTATCATTAATATTATCATAATAATAAATTTTACTTTTATTATTTCAAAAAATTTAAATTATTAATTAATTAATTATCTAATTTTTATAAATTTATAAATAAATAATATTATTTAATATATAAAAATTATACTTAATTTATAATATTATGATATAATTTTATATTATATAATATATAATATTTATATAAAAAATATTAAATAATATAAAATATTATAAAAATATAAAATAATTTTTTATGTATTAATTATTAAATAATATATAAAATATAAATTTTATAATTATATAAATATATAATTTTATTTATATTATAACCATCAGCATTATTATAATAATAATAATAATTTATTTTTTATTATTTTAATAACTTTATTTTATATTTTAATAATATTAATATATTAAAAATAAATGATATTAATGTATATATAACTTAAAATAAATTTATAATTTTATATTATATAACTGTTTATAATATAGTAATATAATATATATTGTTGTTGTAAAAAGATAATTATTAAATAATATATAAAATATAAATTTATATAATTATATAATATTATTTATATTATAATAATTATTATAATAATAATAATAATTTATTTTTTATTATTTTAAAAATTTTAATTTTAATTTATATAATATTAATACATTAAAAATAAATAATATTAATTTATATAAATTAAATTAAATTAATAATTTTATACTATATAAATTTTTATAATATAATAATATAATATATATTATTATTATAAAAAATAATTATTAAATAATATAAAATTATTATAATGATAATATATATAAAATTTATATCTTAAATATTAATAATCAAATAATATATAAAATATAAATTTATATAATTATATAATATTTTTATATTATAATTATCATATTATTATTATCTTATAAATATTATTTTTATTCTTATTATTATTATTATTATTATTATTACCATCATAATAATAATAAAAATAATAATATTTAATTTCTTATTTTTTAAAATTTAAAATTTATATTATTTGGTATAATTTAATTTCTTAAATTAATATTTTTTATAAATTTATTTATTTATTTGTAATAAAATAATATAATAGAATAATTTAATTTATTTTTATAATAATTTTTAAAAATAAAAATTGAAAATAAAAATTGATTTTAATTTTTAAAAGTTTTTAAAATTAAAAACTAAAAATTATATAAATAATTGTACAAATATTTTAAATATTAGGTGGTGAAAAGTTCGAAGGATTTTCTTGTTCCTGTAAGATAATAAGTTGCTTAGAGTGACTAGTGTTGCACCCTGTTGGGAATTAGCGCAACGCATGCACCTTTGGATGCTACCTAATGAACGACACACATGTGCGCCATTACATGGAGCAACATGAACAAATCAATGTATTGCACTTTACACTACTGCAATGGTTCACAATGTAACTCATTTGCATCATACAAATCAATCATTATAACAATTTTGGTACATAACCTTTTATAATTTAAATTTTTTAGATAACGTATTTTTAAAATTACGCCATTTAGATAAAAATTCCTACATATACATGTTCCCTTTCTACACGTTTTACTTGAGCATTAGTCATTTTTTTTACTTCTTTTAATTTTTATCATAAGTTACTTTCAAGACATCCATATATATTAAAAGAATTAGTTAAATTTATTAAAAATTTAATATTTATATAATATTTTTAGAATTTCCCTTACTTAATAAGTCAATTATTTTTAATTACTGTCTTCTCTTAAATTATCTCTTTTCAATTACAATAGACATTACTATTGAAAATGTAAAAAAAAAAAGTTAGAAAATGTAAGTTAATTAATTATGATTTATTAAATATTAAAGATAAATTTAAAAATATTAATAGTTCATAAAATTTTAAAATAACATATTAATAGACACCAAAAACTTATAGAACGTGACTTATAGTAGGAATTAGAGGGAGTATTTTATAGCAAAATAATAATCAATTTTTGAACAAATTATATTCTTTTCTTAAAAGATACTTAAATTATATTTTTTATGTTAAATATATATTCTCCTTTCTTTAAAATCTAATTTGTGTTATATTTAAATTTATTTTAATTTAACTGAACATTTAAATATTTTTTTCTTGTACTGTAATTTTCAACTTGATTAATAGCTCATAATTTTGAGTATTTATTACCAATTTTGTAATCATAAAAAATAAAAAAAAGATTTTAAATAAAATTTCAAAGTCAATAATAGAAGTATTTAAAATTTTATTTTACCTTCTAAAATATTAAAATTAATAATTATACTTTAAAAATTAGTTGTTCTTAAAACTGGAAATAGTTAAGAAAATAAAATATTATAGGAAGATATCTTTATAAATATTATTAATCATTGTTAAAATGTTTATTTGTATTATAAATTATATTCATCTTGTGAGAAAAATGTATAATTTAAAATAAAATAAAAAATGTAAATTGAGCAACTTTCAAGAGAGAAATGGATAATTCATTCAATATTTTGTAAAAAGTAATAATATAACGTCAATTTAATTTATTGTTTTACTTTCAGTGCTTAATATATTGGTTAAAATTAAGATCAGTGTGTGAATGAACCCACGGTCATGCCCCTATTCCATTTGGTTGTTATGGCAATACCCAATATTTCTGATAGTTCACATTTTTTTTAAAATGTAGCCTTCTCTAATTTGTGGAATCGGATAAACCTAAGGGGAATCTTAGGTAAGAATAAAGCTGCATTCCATGGGAAGCTTCTATTCATAAACAAAACATTGCGTAAAAAGTATCAATTTAAAACAGTAGCGTCCTTTGTATAAATGCTATATATCCTAAAAATTAAATATGTTCATAGCTATAACTACAATACCTATAGAATTATTCTTCAAGTAAAAAAAAATTAGAATAAATGGTAACACAATTTAAAGTTTGAAAATCTTACAAACTCAAAATAATATACTTACAAAGAGTTTAAATTTTCTTTGTCCTAAATTTGTCAAAATATCCATGGCCATATTTGTATATTCTTTTGGCTTTTAAGAAAGTTGATTAAATTTGTTGATATCAACATAAGGCTCGAACATAAGTATACCCCAGCAATTAACAAGAGTAATTAGCTGAAGTAAAGCTAGCTAAGATTCGTGGCGGCTATGTATGAATATCTAATAATAAGTAGATTAGATTATTAGAATATAATGGATAGAAATAAAGCAGGATAAAATGGAATAAAATAACCATTTTATTATTTTTATATAATGTGATGGAATGAAAATATACCTTAGTTCAATCATAATTATATCAGTATATACCATTTTAGTCCATCCTAATTTAATAAATTCAAACAACCAAACATATATTGAAATTTATTCTATTTCATCGTTTTTCAACAATCCGAACACATATCTACCAAAATTATTTTTAAGTGTATCAAACTAAGAATATATTGTTTTCAAAATTTTTGTATTAATATACTCTAAAAAGAAGAGATGTACTTTAAAATAAAACATACTTGTCACCGTTTATTTGAACAAAAATTAAGTACCTATATATTTATTATTTATGTATTTTAAAATTAAATAAAATTAATTTTAAGTTATTGAAAAAATTGAAATATTTATGCATATAAATTAATCGTAATTATATATTTTATTAAAATATATCTTTTATTAAAAAATAAAAAATTAATTTTTAATTTTAAAATAAACAAACTCTAAAAAAAATAAAAAAATAGGTTTTAAGGACTCACCTTCCCAATTATTTGGGTAGTTGTGACGATGTCTTTGGGCGCACGTCAGCCAGTAAATGGCGCCTTCCCCGGTGGAAAACGAACATGGGAACAGTAGATACGTGTGAACACGAGATAAATGATATTCTCCCGATAACATCATATTTTATTTGAACGCGCTGAGTAGCAATATTGACGCTGTTATTAAATAGTCCGTTGGAATAGAAGCTACAAATACCCTTAATTACCATTTAGAAGCAAAACATAGAAACAAATATGGCAAACTTCGAACAGTTCATCACAGGAAGTAGCAAATCCGGTGATGATTTCAGTCAAACAGTAAGTAAACTGATTCGCAGCATCGGAAGCCAAGCCCCTTCAAATGACTCCAAAGTTAAACCAGCGGTTAACAATACACCGCCAATTCCCGAGACAAAGGATTGGAGTTATTCTCGGAGCTTATCGGCTGAAGAAACAACGCCAATTCCCGAGACTTTGCCCAACGATTCAAATACTTTCGATAATGGAAGCAATATGGGTAAGCTCAACCAGATGAAATTTGTTTTAAAATTCTTTGAAAGTTCAATTTTGAAAAGAAAATATTTTCGGTAAATTTTTTTGTTTGGTGATTTTTTAAAAATAAAAAATAAATTAAGAAATTAATATTAATTTAATGTTTTAATTTTTAATTTTTATAAATATTGTATAATTTTTAATTTTTAAAAATTATTATTTTTTCTCTATAATGCACCTTCAATCTGCTATTCTTACTATTTTTTAAATAAATGAATTTTTTTTTATTAAAATGAAGTCAAATACTTTGCATGACTAAATATTATTGTTCATCTAATTTTGTGCAAGAAATTTTACAATATTAGCCAGCGTAAAGATATTTTCTTTAATTCTTTTAAGAAATAATTATCAATATTTTTATTTTAAATATAAAAAATATAATATTACTTTTAATATATTAAGTATGAAAAACTTTATATCCTTATTTTATTATGACATTTATATTAATAATATATTTATTTATTTATTATACCACTAATTCAAACATTTATTATTATAAATAACAATAAAAAATTGCTATTTCAACTGCTTTGTATTAATCTACACATATTAATTATTTTTTATAAAAATTATTTGAGGGAGTAGTTTATAAAAATCAATTTATTTGCAAGATAACTATATTTCTTAAATATGTTAATAAGAGTTGTTGAATTTTAACGATATGTGCAAAAAAGATATTTTATTTAAAAAATAAAATTTATTTTAATAGTTTTTATATTTGAAGAAAGCAATCTTCAACTATTGGTTGAAGAATACTTTTAATATAAAAAAACAATGTATAAAAATATAAATTCTTACATCAAGGTTGTTATCATTCCAAGTCCTCATCCTCCCCAAACAAGTACGTCAAAATTAGTGTTTAAGAAACATATCCATGTCTCACCTTATACCAATAAAATTGTTTATATCAACTATTAGTTATTTGACAAACGCAAAGAAATAATTGATCATAACATATATTCTTAAGTATTAATTATATATCAATATTTAGTTAAAATTTAAGTTATATAAATAGTAAACAGTTAAAAATATTTCTTTTCATTAGTATATGTATATATTATGTATGAATGAATTAAATTTATGCATTTATATTATGTTTATCAAAATATTACCACATACATAAATACAATAAAATTGAGTCGTATAATTAGTATACTTTAATATCAATTTTTGCACAACGCATTATAATTTTAGACTTATCTTAAGATTAGTCTATTTTTTTTTCTGTTTAAATGTTTTTGAAATTTTATAATGGTTGATTTTTTTAAAATCAGGAAGTTTTAAATACTTGACTATTAAATAAAACCTTATAATTATAAATATAAAATAAAAAACACTCATTAGATGAAAAAAAAAACTGTTATAAAAGTAATAAGGTTTGAAATATTAAAATTTCAATATAGACATTAATTTTTTTAAATTGTGTTTAGTACAATTGTACTCACGTTTGCCATTTTGTGTGTAATAATTAAATTTTCCATTTTCATTGTAAATTTCACGAATATTAAAATCATGACTAGAACGTGTTAATAATGATGATTGGGCATATAAACAGGCAAGAAAGTGTTGAAAGAAAATGGACCGCTGGCGAAGACATTGAGCCTTGAGGCAGCAGAGGAACTCTCGAAGCGACCTAAAACGGGGAAAATGTATACTACTTTGTTGGCAAATGTGGAAGTTATATATAGAAACTTGAAAGAACTTGCAATGCGTGAGAGACACGACAGTGCACAAGACTTCATTGATATGGGACTTGAGATAGCCGATGCAGCATCTTTGTTGAAGATTTTGGGAAAATCAACCAATGAGATTGAATTGGCAGGTCAAAAGGCTCATAGATCAGCAATCTTGTTGCAGGAGGGTTTAACACTATATCATGATGCAGGTGTGCTTCTTGGGGAGAGCATATCCATCTTACGCTCTATGAACTTTGAGCAATAATCAATGCAACGAATTTATATATAATAGTTTGCTTGTGTGTGCCTGTGCAACATGAATGGATTTAGAATTTCAAAATAAAACAATATATAGGTTTTCTGTATTATTGTTATTTACTTTTGTGGTTTGCATGTACCGTTTATAAATAAATCAATAAATTCTAACAAGAGGTTTCCTGATTCTACTGCAAAAGTAGGATCGGAGGATGGATCAAGTGGTTTGGTTAATTGATTTGTTTAAATTTAAAGAGGATGCAGCATGTCCACTATAACACCAGTATCTGAAGTCATGTATATATGTATTATTAGTTCTGTTGCAAGCCATGCATCTCTATAAAAGATCGTGTATATTTTGGGTAGCTTTGATTTGCTACAAATAATGACTGTACTGCATAAATACTAGTTTTATTATTGATTTTGAAAATAGATGACAGGAAAAATGAAAGTTAAAGCATGTAATTTTGTCTTAAAATAAAGTTAAAGCATGACAAAGACAAATGTTAATACTTATATATGCATGAGGTGGAAATTATTGAAGAATCCTCAGCCCCTTGGTTCCCCAAAACTAATTACACTCCTCTTGCTAATTGAAGTTTGTTCATATATTGAAAAAATAACATTCATAGGGACCTTGAAAAACACCAAAATCAGTCTTCTTTTTTTCTCCATGCTCTACATATGCAACCTTTCATCATTAAGAATGTTAAAGCTATAGAGTGGGAATGAAAACTAGTATTAGATCTTCTTTTTGTACATGAAAACCAAGATTTAATTTGGTATCTGGGTTAAATTGCAGTTTTATCCATCTGTTTCTAGTGATTGGGTTACCTTTCCCCTAATATCTAATCTTCTTATATTGGAAATTTTATAGCTCTTCTCCAAAAATGCCTCTACCCTTTTACTACAATAGGTATTATCCTAACTTTCTCTCTAATGCATTCATGCCTCTACCCTTGTAATCATTGTCATTGTCATTGTCTGGTTGGCAGTTACTTCTAATGCACTTCTCTCTTCTTGTAGCTTTTGATATACAACACTTAGAGCCTTTCTTTCACCTTTTAAAGCCATTTTTAGCTGGTCAATTCTTAATATAAATGAAAAAATATACTTCAATTAATAACTGAAAAATGTAATGGCTATTTAAAATAATGTTAAAAAAATATTTTATCAAATATAATTAACATATCTTAATTTTTGAAATAATAATTTTAACTTTTAATCATTTTATATTAAATATGGTATAAATATATGTTTCGTGTGATAATTTGTATATTATTGATTGGTTAAATCCATTCAAGTTGTATAATAATCTTTTCATTTTTTATTTTGCACGATTATTCCTTTTTACTTGCACGCATTTACATACATATTAATGTAGTTATATTTTCCGTCTGATTGTTGATGATTTAATGGAATCTATATATTTGTCATTTCACAAACATGCATATTGAAAAGCATATGTTTATATCACGTGCATAGCTAACTTTTGCCAGTTTCTGTGTGCCATTGAAT
This sequence comes from Canavalia ensiformis, assembly GCA_026541065.1. Lineage (NCBI taxonomy): Eukaryota > Viridiplantae > Streptophyta > Magnoliopsida > Fabales > Fabaceae > Canavalia > Canavalia ensiformis. Next base: position 170,118 of record JAMKYM010000057.1, read on the forward strand.
ATGTCTTTTCATGTCTAATGTGACATGATCTATAACTTGATGATTATTTCAAACCAAAGGAATTTATATCCTTCAGAGGAAACATATATAATATTAAAGAAAAAATAATTTATTTACATTAAGTTTGTAAAGATCAATTTATACTAAACTTATTAAATCTATTTTAATGTAATTAATTCTGTTAGTGGTGATGAACAAAGCTTCGAAGATTTTTTTTTTCCTTTTCTATTTAACTTCTAGGGTCAATGCTAATTAACTTTGAACATTATATTATCAATTTTTGGATTTTAGTAGATGAAGAAATTTTGAATATTTATATTATCATCTTTAAAATTTAATTTTAAATTTTTATTCCATAATTTTAAATTTCAAAGTTCATAGTGAAGATTTATAGTTAATTACTAATAATGCTGAATTATAACAAGAGAAAAAAAATTAATCTTCAAAAATTTATTTACATTAAAATGGAGTAAGTTATTACACATTATTTTTTTTTAAAAACTGAGTATAATTTGTAAAATAAAAAGTATATAAGAGTATAGTTTAATATATGTTTAAAGAGCAAGTATAATTTACTCTAAAAAAATATTAAATTTTCTTCCACAAACTTCTTAACGAAATATTTGATATCTTTTGACATTCAAATAAAAACACTGAAGATAAGAACTAGAACGTAACTTTCATTGTAGAATTTGATCCCAACAAACTTAATATCCTCTTCATAAAAACAAAACATTCTTCTTAGTTCTTACATTTTTCTAATTGATTTTGCATTTAGTCTCTTAATCTTAATGAGACTAAAACAATATACAAATACAAACAATTAACTAAATATATAAAGACAACAAAAAAAAGTAGTATACCAATCATAAAATACATAACATATTATAGCTTTGTACCTAACATTAATGTCTATCATTTATTATCTCCACACAATTATAACTAAAATCTTGAATACGTAGGTTCAAAACACGATTTATGGGCTTATATTGAGGTTCAATCGTCCTGTATAATGTCTATGATATCCTGCTTTTGGTTTTATCTTTGTCTTTCAAGCCTATCAATTTTTAGATCTTTTCTTAAATCCTTAATAGTCTAGGATTCCAAGCTATGTGGTTTTTCAGGAATTTCATTCTTAAACCTTTGACTGATGTACAACTTGAATTAGTTGGAAATTGTGAAATGCAGTTTTTTTTATTGTTGAGGGCCATTTTACGATAATTCGGTCTTATAGCAACTGTATGTATAAGCATTACGGGTGCAGGTTTCCAGCTATAATAGTATTCCAAATCTTTCTATTTGTTGATTCTTTACTCAACGTATATGAACTTGCTGATTCTATATTTTTATTCTCCTCCTATTCTTTTTGCTAATAATGAAAATTGTTTTATTAACTACGAATTTAAAATTTTAAATAACTAATTTAAAGAGAATGATTTTGGATGATGGGATTGTTAAAATATGCAAATTTAAATAGTTAATATGATCTTATATATAATATCATTAGCTTCCTTGTATCTTCATAACAAACCAATCTTTTTTGTGTTTCTTGTTATTAATATCACCTTTTTTTAAGTTTTCATTAATAAAGATTTAATATAATATATATATATATATATATATATATATATATATAAATTTGTTAATAATATTTTTAGGTTTTATTACAACTTAATTAGCGTACTAAGGTTTCTATTAGTTTATTTAACGCACTCTTTTATGTATTTGAAGATTCTAGTGTTAAAAACTTGTAAGCAAGCTATTCTAAAAAGTAATAATTTTTATCATTGTCAACTTGAATTTTTTGAATTTGCATTAAACACTATTTTATATAACTTTTATTCAACATATTGTATTAGATATTATTTGTTTCAATTTGTAGATATATTATTATAAATGATTATATTTTTAGAATAAATTTTTTTTATTTTATTTTTTAATTTATTTTATTGAATGGATAAAAGTTGGATATTTAACATCTCTAAAACTAAGGAAAGATATATTAGAGGGATTTTAAATTTTCTGAACTTTGTATTTTAAAAATTATCTAAAGATAAAAAAAATTTAAGCACTTGCAAGTTTAGTTTATTACTGATGGATGTATCCATTAAAAGATACTAAATTTTTTCAATTATTTAATATCATTCAAAAGTTATAGAATAAAATTATTTTTTCTTATATTGATCTTATTTTTATGTTTCTCTTTACTTTAAAGTTATTTATTTTTAATTGAACACATCTAAAAAAAGTTAATTGCAGAGAGATATTTAACTTATAAAAATTTAATATTTTGTTCAAAATATCTCTTTCGGGTCGAAACCTATTTTAATTGACTTCGTCCTAATGATGATTCTTATTTTTTTAAGATTTATGAATCCTAGAGGTAGACCATTAGAGACAATGTGTCAAGTTGGGTTTAACATGAAGGAAAAAAAAAGAGTTTATCAAGTATCACTTAATAAGAAAGCTTTAATGCAAGCACATAGATATATATGCTTTTCAATAATAAAAGCATTGATCTCTTTTAAAAGTGAGATCAATTCTTATATAGGTTTAAGATATTTTTATTGTTAAATTTACTATGTATGTAAATTTATGTGTGTAACTGTTTGAATAAAAATAAAGTTTTATTTAAATTTTTCATTTTCAAAGTTTTATTAGGTCATATGGCATGTGTAAACATGTTGAGGAGCACACACACTGTAAATATTTGTTGATAAATGAGGTTTTCACTTCTTGATAAAAAATGGTTGTTACCAAAAGATTTAAAAGGTTATATATTTTTAAAAATGTGTATACCTAAAATTATTTTTTAAGAATGATAGTGGATGGTTGTTTTCTATTGGAGTTTCTCCTCAGGCTGGGCAATTATATGGAACCGCCAGAGTACCATAAGAGAAACTATTCCGACGATCCTATACTTCAAAACGAGGGAAAGGTTGTGCCTATTTTGAACGATATCACAATGCTTGAGAACCAAATACCTTTAATCGTTCTCAAGAAGTTGTACAGAAAGGTCTGTCCCAATGGCACTAAAATCGAAGATGATCACCGCGTTGCGGATATTGTGCGCGAAGCCTTCGGTTACTCTGAGGAGAATAAATCAGGAGGCGCACATGTACTTCACTTGATGCACCTGTCCACAGTTGAACAAAACCAGCAGGAAAGCACACCAGTGGAGCATGAACTAAAGCGTTGTGCCACAAGGCTTCGAGCTTCAGGAATATCGATTAAAGCCACATACAGATCTTCTCACCATAGGTTGGTTGATTGGTTCAATTTTAACATATATTTCGATGATTTCAATGATAGGGTGCTACAAATCCCGCCGCTATGTATTAAGGAAACAACTGAGGTGAGGTGGAGGAATTTGATTGCTTGGGAGCAGAGTAGAATTTGGATCAGATGCAAATACACATCATATGCTCTGTTCTTTCAAGGTTTGATATGCTGTAAGCATGACATTGAGTTGCTTGAGGAGAAGGGGGTTATAGTTAATGAATGTGGGAAGAGCAAGGAAGAATTGCTAACACTGTTTCGAACAATCACCAAGGGTGCAGAGTATATGGATTCGAGTTATAGTGAAATTTGTGTAAGGTTAAACAAGAACCGGGGGAGGAAGGTCAGAAGAATATTGCAAGAATTGTGTATAATCACTTGGCATCAATGTAGAGGGATTTGTGAGACCGTTGTGTACTATTGGGGAAATTGGTACAAAATTTTGATACAGATCATATTCCTACAGTGTGGAAATTTATAGGAGTGCTAGCAGCTGTTGCGCTTCTTGTCCTCACCGTCATGCAGACCTATTATTCATCCCGCAGTGCTGGCTAATTAGTTGTTTTCTAATTTAAGCAACTTCGATAAATTTAGGTATAATATCATATTTGCTTTTAAGTGTTATTCTCCCATTAAAATTGGAATTTTAATGATTTTTTAGTTTTAAATGTGTATTAGCTACCAAAGTTAAAAGCCGTGAAAAATGTTTAAGATCCTTCCCTTTATTCAAAAATTATAATAGATTGATTACAATTATAATTTGATGTTTTCTTTGTTTTTTTAAGAAAAAAAAAATCAAACTAGAAGCTAGCTAGTTGTTACGAACTATGCAGTCAAGTGTGCTTATGCATACCTCAACTTTTAAGGGAAAATATGGTTGGACAACTTGGGAGGGTATATAGACACAAACTAAGGAATAGTAAGATAAGATGGAACTTGAAATTTTTCATTGGAATATAATTTGGAGAGTATGGGAATGTGGATATAATATTAGCCAGAACATGTCTATGCATAAAAGATCAGTGCCACCATAGGTGTATGTCCTATGTCTGAGTGGAATAAAAATTCTTATTCGTGTTTGTTATACTATTGTTGGTGCTAAAATTAAACCCTAGGTATTTGAATTTCATGCCATATAGTTGATGAGTTTGATCGAAATTGGCCCTGTAGGGGCTTTAGAAATACAGTCTATTTAATGTATGGATTACAATCAGGCTAACATTGTCGCACATCAGTTCAGGCAGTTAATGAGAAGGAAAAATATAAATGTCTCATTTAACAGTATCAAATATCTAAATATATTTTATATATTTAAATTTTATGCAGTTTTAACTGTCATAATATTTGAAAAAAAGAGTAAAATTAAATAGATTAAGAGAAAAATAACTAGGAGGATTTTATAAAATAAAAGTGATGAAAAATTTAAAATAAGGGGCAAATATGTAATTTAATTAATTAGAAAATTTTAGAAAAAACTTGATAACTATTGTGGCTTTTCTAGAATAATTATACATGAGTTTAATGGGTAAATAATAAAAATAATATGTTGTTTATGAAGAAAAATTAATGTTTGAATGAACCAATTTATTAAAAGATGTGAAGAAAGATATTTAAATAATGATAAAATATTTTATATAAAAAATATTTTATTTGAGAAAGATTGATTTTTTTTATTTAAGCTAATAGTATCTTTTATTAAAAATAATTCTATTTAAGTTAATTATGATGATATATTTTTTAATATATATATATATATATATATATATATATATATATATATATTTAACTCGAATTCAAAATATTTAGTTAAGTTGAATTTTTGAGGTTGACATTCTTTCGAATCAAAGATTTTATGCTGTATTATGATAATTAACAAGTTATATTAAAATTTGAAACATATGTATAGGAAATTTTTCTTCGTACATCCAGTAAAATATCTTTTGTTAATCGATTATTGTGAAAAAATATAATTAATAGTGTAAAAAATATGGTTAACTATTTAATATAAGTGATAAATAAAAATATAATTGTTAGTTAATTAATAAAATATATTAATTAATTATTTATATGGTTAACTACGTAGAAAAAATGATTAATCGATTAATAATTATAGTTAATTGATTATCGATGTTATTAATCGATTATAGAGAAAATTAATTAATTAAAAAATAGGATATAACTAGATGTAGTTAGTGTGTAGAAGAATCATTGTGAATTGAAAATATCATTATTTTACTATATCACACAATAATAATTTAAAAATATCATTATTTTACTATATCACACAATAATGATTTGCTTTGGTTGTATGAGTTTGTGATAAAGCTTTGATATGCAAATTTTTAAACGCATGAGAATGATCAAGACATGTTGGATGACAACTAAGAAGATCAATATTTGTCTAATATACTCACAAGAAGATCATGTTCTCATGGTATCAAGATAAAAAGATTATAAAAGGAATAAGATATATCAATGATAAAGTTAATTATAATGTACAAAATATTTATTCATCAACTTCAAAAAGATGAAAACTTGAAAAAGTTAGTGTATTATTAAAAATCATCATGAGCATTTCTCAAGTCATTCAACGATGAAAAAGACATAAAGTCAAACTCCTACCACTAGTACAAAAATAGATTTCTATAACAAGATTTTACATCGGTTGTTTAGAAATCGATATAAAAAAAAATACGGTGGTATTTTTGTAAATAAATGTAAACTTTTTACATCGGTTTAGAAAAGAACCGAGAGAAAAAATACTTTCTACATCGGTTCTCTTTTGAACCGATGTAAAAAGTGGGTTTTTTTTCAAACTTTCTACATCGGTTACATAACAACCGATGTAAAAAGTACTTTCTACATCGGTTGTTTTGTAACCGATGTAGAAAGTGGATTTTTTTTCAAACTTTCTACATCGGTTACAAAACAACCGATGTAGAAAGTGCTTTCTACATCGGTTACACAACAACCGATGTAGAAAGTACTTTCTACATCGGTTCTAAGAAACAACCGATGTAGAATGTCTTCCCCTATCACTTATTTTTCGACGCTAGTCGTCTTTAACGTCATTCTCCAAAACCCTAGTTTCTCATTTCGGCTTGTTCTCTCTATTTTCGTTTACATCTTAGCCATTGCCGCCGTCCCTGCTGTTTGTCGTTGCGCTCCATTCTTACGTTCGTGGTTGTCGTTGCCGTTGCAACCATTTCCTCCGTTTAAAGTCGTCGTTGCGCACTCTAAGGTTTGAAGTCGTCTTTGTCGTTATTTATACATCTCATTCTGTTGTTATAATTGAAATTTACATTCGTTTTGGTTGTATTCTATAATTTTCAAGCTTCTTATTTGGCTACCACTGTGCTGTGTCGTCGTTCGAATACCGTTGTACCTCCGTTAGGATACCGTTTGGTCACCGCTCAACCATTTTTTCTGTTTTCAACAGGTACATGGCTGATTACGACATTTTTTTTTCAACTTTCAACACTTGCTTGATGTAATTTTAAGTTATTTCCTTTGTAAACTAAAATTTGATAATAAATAATGATGTATTTAGTTTAAATATATAGATTATGTGAATTTTGTATTGTTTGTCTGGTGATTCTGTGTGTGTATACACAGATATTGTGAATAAATAATACGATAGCATGCCTAAACAAAACGAACATTTAAAAAAAATGAACTTTCTACGTTGGTTAAGATTATTACCGATGTAAAAAGTACACTTTTTACATCGGTTGGACCTATAACCGATGTAAAAAGTACACTTTCTACATCGGTTGTGGCCTTAACCGAGGTAGAAAGTATGACTTTTTACATCGGTTATAAGCCCAACCGATGTAGAAAGTGTACTTTTTACATCGGTTCCAGAACCGATGTAAAAAATCTTATTTTCTATATCGCCCGCTTCAACACCGCCCAAATAACCGATGTAAAAAGTCCATAACACCCGATGTAAAAAGCTTATTTTCCACCCGTGTACTTATAAACTTCAACGGTTAAAAATAATTTATATATCTCTTGAGAAAGATAAGTAGCTGAGAACAAGATATCATAACATTTTAAAATATTGATCAGAAAGTTAGATTAACAAAAGTTAGCTTTATCAACTTGATCATGGAATATTGCTTGCACTCTTATTGGAAAGCTTGTAAAAGGTTAACAAGTTTCATAAGTAAAGAAGATTGTCTTGAAGGTTAAGAAGACATTCCTTGATGGTATTTTTAAGTACTAGACAAAATTTCTTGATGGTATTTTCAAGTACTAGACAAAATTAAAGATGAGAGGATTGATTACATAATAACTTGCTAATGGATCATAATTAAAAAATATTAAAATTAGTAAGTTTTTTATATGCAAATAAGAAAAAATAGAAATTCATAATTATCATTTTTTTATTAGAAAATATCATGGTCAATATCCTTTGATCTAGAAGATCTTAAGATTGCCAAGTGTGCATAACCTTAGTTGAAAAATAGTACGAATTAATAATATTGCAACATAATCTTAGTTGAGATAGATAAAGGTATATGGACCTTAGTTAAGAAAGATTGTATACTCTCAAGCTCCTTCATGAGACATTCTTCATCTAAAGTATGATGACTTTGAATAGGATTGTTGAAATGCTATACAAGTCAATTCAAAAAATTAAATGTCAATAAAGATAGTATCATATCAAACCAAGATTCAAAGGGTTAGCTAGTCAAAGTTCAAAAAGTTTAATCCAATAAGCGTGAAATAACAATCTTGACAAGGTTTGTAAGGAAATTTCCAAGTTATACAAAGTTAAAAGTCATGCATCACCACATTGTACTTGAAAAAGGTTTTCATTAAGAGTGCATCAGCTTTAGATAAGAAAATTTTTCTTTAGAAAATAATGAGAAAGATTAGCTTTGAGAAAAATTCAAACAGTTGTATTGTGATAGCTTTTCCTAGCACAACATAAAAAACTTTATAACACTAGAAAATCACTATATATACATAAAAAAATATCTTTAACTAGTAGTTTTTCAAATGAATAAAATATCACAAGTATTTAAATAAACTTTACACATATTGGGGCTCATGGTTGTTAAATTATCATGTTTATGAACTATGGACAATATGTTCATATTTGACTAATAAGAAAAGTTGAGTTGCAACACAAAGGGACATCAATTTTGCATCATTCTTATCTACTAACTTCACATCTACATGTACCCACTTAACTAAAATTTTGTAGTACGTTATATTTTTTCTTTGTAATAAGCTATACACTCTTTGAGTAATTTTGAGAGATATCTACTGTCATGAACACGTAAAAATAGAATGAAAAAATGATCTAGTATATGTTGCTAGTTTCCAAAAGCTTTATTATAGCCAAGAATAACTATTTGAAAATAATACTTAATGTTTATGCTTGAAGAGGCTGATAAGACAAATAATATCCTTTTTAACAACATTTTCTTAACCCTATATATGTCCCTTATGGTTTAAATCTCAAGTATATTTGAAAAGAATACTTAATATTTAGAAAGAACACTTATCTTCATTAATGATTTCAAACGTTTAGATATATTTTCTAAGGTGTAAATCTCAAGTGCTCACTACTTTTCAACATTTCCTTACCATGGTTAAAAGTCAATTCTTCATAAGTGTTAAAGCATTTCAATTAGACAATGTGTTAATTACCTAGGTCTTTTCAACATACTACTTGCTCATGACATTCATCACTCATGTCCTCATATTCACTAGCAAAATGAATTTACTAAAAGGAAATGTCCCATATCATTGAAACTATTTTGAGGATCCTTCATCAATTTCACATACATCATCAATTGCCTTCTCACCTCGATCTTGTCTTATCTTTTCCCCTTTTAAACATCTTTACAACAACAAACCTAATTACAATACATTCAAAGTATTGAATTGTATTTTTTATCCCTTCTTAAACCTTTACAATAATAAAAAATTGGACTTTAAATATGACAAATGTACTTTTCTTGGTTTTAGTCCCCATCACAAGGATTATATATGTATACCTCTTACTAGCAAAGTTATGTTACTAGAAATGTCATCTTTAATGAGTCTTTTTTTCCTTGAAGCAACCTTTATCAATCTTTATCTCTCCCCTCCTTGTCACCTATATATATCTTTTGTTCCTTCTATCCATGTTCTTGCATTTCTCTCAATCTTATCATGCTCAATTATCCTTTAATTCATCTATCTTTCCCATCAATTTTGTTGAAACTAATCCTGTTGTAAAATATATAGTTGGCTTCTCTCATTCGATTTCTCCTCGTTTGTTTCTTGCGCCTCCCTACTCCACTTAATCAACATACTATGATAACTTGAGCAAAAGATGGAATTTTCAAGCCAAATTATACATTGCTTCTCTTGAATCCACTACTATCAAGCAAGCCATTTCTCAACCACATTTGTTTCAAGTTATGAAGGAGGAATTTCATGCATTACTTATCAACAAGATTGGATGTTAGTCCCTATTCCACCATATTGTCAACCTATTAGCTGCAAATGGGACTTTTTTTGCACCAAACATAACCTTCATGGCTCTATTCTTAAGTACAAAATAACCCTAGTAACCAAAGGATTTTATCAATACGAATGCTTTGACTATTCTAAAACCTCCAATCTTGTCATCAAGTCCACTACTATTTTTGTTATGCTAAATCTTACTTTCTCCAAAGGATGGTCAATCCATCAACTAGATGCTAACATGTTTTTCAATGGGATCTCATTGAGAATGTCTTCTTGACTCAACCTCCTAGGTTCAATATTAAGAATTCTAACTTTGTTTGCAACCTCACCAAGGCATTTTATGACCTTAAGATAGACCTCCAAACATGGTTTGATAAACTCAACACCACCTTCCTTACCCTTAGCTTCACCACTACCAAAAGTGATAGTTTTCTCTTAGTTTGATCGTTAGGAGGTTCTATTACTTATGTTCCTATCAAGGTTGATGACATTTTGGTTACTAATAGTTCTTCTTCTATCATAACGTCTCAACACTACTTTTCATTTACCTTTTCTTTAAAAGATCTTGGCTAGTGGCCAGTTTCATTACTTTCTTGGTATTCAAGTCTCTGGCTAGCTTGATGGTTCTCTTCATCTCTATCAAACCAAGTATATTGTTGGTCTCCTTATGCGTGCCAAGATGGACATAAGAAAACCTATGCCTACTCTTATGTCATTAGGGCTTAAACTCTCTGCTCACCATGATACATCCTTCTCTATCCTTAACTTTATTGATTTGTGATTGATACTCTTCAATATAAAACTATCACCAGGCTAGAAATTGTTCAATGTTAACAATTTTTATCAATTCATACACAATCCATTATATGAACATTGCAAATATGTTAAATGCATCTTGTATTACCTTCAAGATACTTTTTCCTATGACCTTCACTCTAGTGTTTTTTTTTTTTTTTTCCATTTTCATCTCATTGTATATTATGATTTAGATTGAGGTTTACAAGGTAATCTCTAAACCAACTATCATATCATTATCATTTTATACTTTTGATTTTTGCATATAATTACGAAGTTATCTCATAATTGTCTTCTAAAAAACAACCAATGGTTAGCCACTACAACACTTAAATTAAGTATATATATTTTACCTTTATTCTCATTGACTTTATATAGATTAAGTCTTTATTAAAGGAACTCAATCTACCCATCCAACTAATTCCTATAATTTATTGCAACTATTTAGTTATTTACAAACCTTATTTTTCATAATTACACCAAACATTTTGATACAAATATTTTTTTAAAAATAAATTATAAATTATAAATTATAAAATTATTATTCATCATATTTCTTTTTTTTACCAAATTATTAATAAACTCAATCTCTAAATTTTTAAACTTTTATCATAAATTGAGCCTTTATTAACAACAATTTTATCCAACTTTATAACATTACTTTTACTTTTTTATAATTAATATTATATCTAATTTTTTTAATATTTTTTAAAAAATATTGATTTTAATTTTTATAAAATTTATTTTTTAAAAAATATTATTATTTTTTATAATCTATATATTCATATTTATAATAATTTTTAAAAAAAATTGTACCAAATGTAATCCTATTTATAATAACTAAAAATAAATTTAAACGTTTATGATGTATAATAATAATAACTAAAAAAATTGTACCAAATGTAATCCTATTTATAATAACTAAAAATAAATTTAAACGTTTATGATGTATAATAATACCTTAAATTATTTAAAATTCTCGTATAGATTTGCTCTATTTTCCCTCAAATTTCCCTTTTCTGATTCCTCTCTCTTTGTACCAAAAAACGACTTTATCTTCAAGTACACTCACTATTAGAGGGGTAACCTCACTGCTCTTCTTTTACCTTCTCAAACCTTATCCCTTGAGTTATCCTCGGCCATGGCGTCACTGCTGCTAGCATCACCTCCTCCACTCTCTATTCAATTGAGCAATTCCTTCTTTAGCTCCCAAACTCTCTGTTCACCGCTCTTCACTCCCTTCCGTTCCCTCTCAGCCTCTGCAACCTCCACTTTTTCACCAATTCCTTCCGGTACCTGCTGCAAAATAAATAAATAAATAAACTTTGCAATAAATTTTCTGTATTATGTATGAATTCTAAAATCCCATTTAACAATTGTACATTTTCTTCTGCCAGTGTTCTGTGGCAGAGGCGACAGGAAAACTGCAAAGGGGAAGCGCTTCAACCATTCATTTGGAAATGTGAACTTCTGATCCCATTTTCTCTTTTAATTGATTTATTTTTTATTAATTTTTTATGTTGTGTTTTTCTCAGGTCTAATGTTATGTTATTTGATGGGGGTGGGTTGGGGGATTATTATTATTAGGCGAGGCCAAGGGACAAGAACAAGGGTAGAGGACCACCGAGGCTTTATGCTCCACCTGCACCGGAAAAGAAAGACAGGTTCGAAGATAATGAGGTGGTGGAAATTGAAATTGATGAGTCCCTCTTTTCTGGCTGATTTCGGAGGTGGATGGATAGTGTTGTAGTTTTGAGTATTTCATGATTTAATTGTTGATATATGGTGATTCCACTGTGGCATATACAATTTGGATTTTGCTTATGTTATATGAGTTCTTATTTCCCTCAGTTGAGAACACCGTGCTTTCTTTGTCTGGTTTTGATCATTATTATGAATACTCTTGCTTTAGCATTTTGGATTTGGGGATTTGAAAGACAGTATTGATTTTTGAAAATGAATGAAGAAAGGTGGATTTTGCTTAGGATTTGTGCTTGACTGGTTTTTTGCCATCTCTCTTCGATTACTAAGTAAAGGTTCTGCCTATGTTAAAGAAAGGGACAAGATTTAATCAAATGGACGTAGGAAAAGGAAAGGATTGTGACTGCTTCTACAGCGCTTGAAATGTTCTGTTTACCAAATTAAACTGTACCAAGATAATGCACATGCTGCTCATACGCAGTAATTCTTCTTAGTTCAATTAGGAGCTTAGGTTTAAGATTGTGGTTTTGTATGTTAGCTCCAAAAGAAAAGTGCAGTCATCTTAACTTTTTCTTGTGGTATTGAGTATTGACCTTCTTAATTTTGTCCATTTTGTTAGATCTTCTTAAAATTAAAAGGAGTGAGGAAACTTCTCAAAAATTTATTTATGCTTGGAATACTTTTAGACATGTCATATTAAGTCTACTTATGAAAGAGATGTAGAGGTCCACTGGTTAATCTCCTCTGAAGATCAAAGGAATGCATCAGGCAGATTAGAAAACATCAGAAGTTGCTTGTGTATGTCTACATCTTCTTTGTTATCTTCTGCTGCTTCCCAGTAATCTTCTCAGCTTATGGAAGTACAATTTTGCTACCTTTGATGTAAGGAGAAAACACATTTGTGAGGAGATTATTTGAAATGGAGCATACTAGCTTCAGCACTTGGCTTGTAGATCGTAAATACCAAAATTAGACTGACTAGGTTCAGGAAATTGCCAGGATTCAGTTTGCGAAAATGTGGAAAATTGAGATTCAGACATGTGCTACCTAATTTTCAGATTGCTATCTGGTTTTAAATTGCAATTCTATTGTGGTTGTGGTTGTGGTTGCGCTTCAATAACCAAAATTGTGGGAAATTGCAATTAGTATTGGATTTAAGCTGTTTTTATTGAAATGATAAAGGTAGAAAATGAGTATCATGGAAGACAGATCCTTCTCTACTTGCCAAGTTACTTGTGATTTACTATAATCAGAATGTTTCCTGTACAGTGGGAAGAATAAAAAATGGTTATTCAATAGAGAATTTCTTCTCTTGATAATCTTGCTCTTCAACAGGTTAATATGGTACCTAAGAACTATATATATGGTTGCAAATGACACAGTGATCTGATACAAGTCTTCCTATGACACTTCCTTCTTCAATTGTCAATATGCTACTGTGTTTGTTCCATAGATGAACCCCATAAGTCTTCCCGCGGAGCTGAAGCAGTTTAGCTTCTACCCATCTTGATTCATCCTGTGTTTTTGGCTTCTTAAAGAGCCCGCTTATCTTATTCCAATCAACTGGATAAAAGGCCATAGGTGGCAAAATCTTAAAGTTGAAATCATGTCTTTTCCCCATCCTCTTAATCACTCGGGAAACCAAGTAAGGACCATTATGCCCCCATTTGTTTCCATCAAAAGTCAATGCAAACTCGTTGATGAATCCATGCAGAAGTGGATGTCTCATATCAAAAATCAGGACAGCATTATTCAATCTGGTCCAGTGCTTCGAAGCTGAATTCATGCTTTGTGCACCAATAGAATTTCTTAACCCTGTTAAGGGTTTTAGAACTATAAAATCTGTGTCTATGTAGACACCTCCATATTTGTAGAGAACTGCAAGTCTTATCAGATTAGATAGATTCTGAGACAAAGGAATCTCACCAGGGTCCTTTTTACCTTTCCTTAACTCATGAAACCAAGCTTCAGCTGGAGTCCTCCTGAACAAAAATGACAAGTCGGGGGTCATTGCCTGAACTTTGAACCCGCGATCAAGGAGCGGTTTCAGGATCCTGTAGCCATGTCTTGTGTCCAAAGTTCTTGATAGAATTATTAGGCATGCCTTAGGATGGACCTTGAAAATGCTTTCCACCGACAGCAATTCTCTACCTCCAAATAAACTTGCTGGTGAAATCCAAGTCATGAAAAACTGAGCCTCACATTCATGGCCAAAAAATCCCAAAACTCGACCATGAAATTGTTTGGTCAAGTTATTTGACTTGAGAATCTTGAACTTACGCAGCTGTTCTCGAAACCAAGCTATTCTTTGTTTTTCTGTGACATTGAATGGAGCAACTAGAGCTTTCTGAGTTGTTTCAGCTTCATCCTTCTCTTGAATAGAATGTAAAGGTAGCTGGGCAAGTGTTGACCTTATTCCTTCTCTGCTTTTGTGATTGTGAGCATGCAACTTCTCTGGAACTTCTGTACTAGCTGCAGAATGTAGGGAATCATGGTAGATAATACTATCTGCATGGATAAGAAAAATTATGGCGGAGAATGTGATAAAGGAGAAGACAGATAGCTTTGCATGTTTAAGCAGCCGATGAACATACATCCTTGAGATTCTTCTTGTGTCTGATGAGAGTTGCAATTGGAAAGAACTTGTGCAGAGAGATATATGGCCTATGATTGATTCCCATCATATTAATAATACAATTATTTTAAATGACCAAGTCAAAATGTATATACAATGATGGATGAAAATATTATTATTTTGTATCTAATATACAATGTATTCATGATGGCGCATATTAAATAGAGAGATTTATTAGAAACTTGCTGAGGTCAAAATACCACACAAACACGATGCTTCACGTCAGGATTAAGATAATGGATAGATGTTGCATGTTGATAATGTTACTTGTACTGCAATTAAATATGTACACAATTAAACAAAGGTGGGGTTTATTAGAGTAGGGGGCCCCATAACAAATTATTTGCTTTGTCTGTCCTTGACAAGAGCAACAATTCCTAGGGCTATTTAGCATCTCCCTTAGGGCAAATGTCACACAATCATATTGACCGATTGATTCTTGCTCAGCATGAAAACGTTTTTCACCATTGCCTTTGCAATTATTTCCTTTTATGGAGTGTTTAAACTTTATATGACTTTGCAGGTAATTATTGCCAACATCTCTTGTTTGATCTAGGTTGGAATGACTTCTAATCTGTCTAACTCATTCAGAAGCATTTAATATAGGATGCATCATTCTAAGTACAATACAAAGTGAAAATCAATTTCTTTTATTAATGCTTTCTTTCTGAGTTTATTACAGCAAAATGCGGATAGTCTATGCGTGATAGTACTTAAAAGTCATGGATAAAGCTAATGACATTATGTGTCCAAAAAAGAAAAAAAAAAAGCAATGACATCAACCAAATCATTTTTAAATTAATTATTGGAAATTGATGGCATCCTCAGCATTTTAAATTTATGTCCTTTTATAGCTGCAAGGTACACACTCGTTGACCAAAGCTACGCACGAAACGCAAGTCTAGCGCGTTTAATTATTTATCAATAACACTATTATATGTAATTAATATCCTGGAAGGTGAGATTTCTCTGCCGAAGATTATTCTACGCTGATATGAAACAGCAAGAAATCGCATTACTTTCTCATTACTTGTGCATGTAAAGAATCTTATCATTCTAAATACTTAAGTAATGGAAGAATTGCTATTGATATTATTTAATTAGGAAATTTTGTTTTCAAGCATTCTCAAAATGATTTAAGATCTCAAATAATTCATTGCTAGCAACAATCTTATGAAAAAAGGGCAAAAGTGTTATAAAAAAATGCGATAAAATTATATTTCTGGTCCTTATTAGAATGAAGGGTGATAATAAGTATGGGCTAGCAATGAGCCAAGTTTGTCCTAGTTAGGCCAAATCTAGGATTTATTTAGCTTAAAATTAGACAATTATTTTTCCTATTTCTTAGTGTAAAATACATCTCTAATAAAATGTGGTTTAGATTAATTTATGTATATATTTTAAAAATATTTAATAGGTCAAAATTAATTTTAATCCAAAGGAACATTTAATAAGAAATTGAAGACATGTTTGGTGAACAAAATAAAATAATCTATTTTAATATATTTATTATCTTTATTGAGTTAACATGATAAAATAGATTATTAGTTAAATTATCATAGTTCAAATTCTTATGAGGGAGTGTAAGATTAAAAATTATTAGAATGCGATAATTTTTTTCCTTCTTAGTCATACTTTTTTTTCTTTAAAATTTTATAAAAATAATTTAATTATTTTTATAAAATGTAATTTTAATATTTTATAAAATATAATTTTAATATTTTTTATAAAAATTTTATAAAATATTTTACTTGTTACAAATCTAATTTTAAACCTTTTAATTTTTTTTAATTACAATTTATTAAAAAATTTAAATTTTAGTTGAACAAAATAAATTTTGAAAAAACTATTATAATTTTAATCTTAATTCTAAATAAAAATAATAATTTTTTTAATTTTTTTAGTAATTTTTTATATTTTATATTTTTATATTAAAAATTTTAAAAATTACTTATAAATTAATTTTTAAAAAATATGTTAATTTTGATTAAAAAATAATTTTATCATTTTAATATAATTTATATCATATTCTATCATTATTTAATTATCTCATTATTGTTGTATGCATCAAATATATGATATCAAAATAGTCCGCTCTATTTATCTATTCTAATATTAAACTTTTCTTATTCAACTCTTATATCTTAACTTTTCTTATTCTATGTGCATCAAAGATAAGATATGAAAAGAGTCTGTTCTACTCTAATATTAGACTTTTCTTATCCAACTTCTATATTAACTTTTTTTATTCTATATTAAATAATAAATTGGCTCAAAAATAATTTGACTCAAGTTAAGTGAAACCATTATAAATAGTCTTATTAATTAAATTAGATCAACTTTTCATCAGTTTATCCAAATATTTTATGATTGTTTAATAAAAAATTTAATTATTATATTAATTGAGCTTTTAAACTAAAAATAAATAAGTCTTAGTTTACAAATCATAAATAATTTTTAACATATATATTATCATAAAATAATTTAGTGAGACAAACTCAATCAATGTTAATAAATATTAAATAAAATATTATTATTATTATTAAAATCATTGCAACTAGATAAGCGTTGAGAAAATTAATAAATTACATAAGATTAAAGATTTAAATTTTATTGACACTAATATAAAAAAATTATTGTTCTTATTATTGTTGTATATTAATACTTATTTTTCCTACGAAATAAGATTATTGTAATTGCTATGTTCTGTACTCACTATTCGTCTAATTATGTTTGGTTTGAGTTGTTTTAAGTGAAGATGAAAGATTAAATTTGGTAATAAAAGTATAGAAAATTAGAAAGAAATATAAAACTCTTTTAGCATAATATTGACATAATATAAGGTAAACATTTTAATCAATGTAAAGTTAACATTAAAAAAAAATATTATAATAATATAGTTAAAAAAGTAATTACAGATCATTTGTCTTTATTATAATTGTTCTTTAAAAGTTATGATATCTATTCGTAAATCACATGAAAGATATTATTTGTAAGTTATTAAAATTTATTTAATGGTAAAAAATTTGTTAGAGGTGTGCAATAGTCAAGTTCAACGACTTTGGAGCAAAAAATCTTAAATCACCATTAACTAATTGGATAAAATCAACCATCGTTGTCGATCAAAGAATATGGTGAGTTAAATGGCATTCAAGTTGTGTTAACGACTAGTTGTGCAGGTGTGCAGGTGGATAAAATTAGTTTTTTATCATAGAGAAAAGAATATGATGAGTTATATGGGATTCAAGTTGTGTTAACGACTTAGTTGTGCAGGTGGATAAAATTAGTTTTTTATCATAGATAAAAGGGATGAAGAAGATGAAGAAGGAAATTCTGTTTTTCTGTGTGCATGATAGTGTTCTATTTTTTTAGTGTTGTATGTTTTGTTTTTGCAGCATCATGTTCTATTATGAAGCAAACTTTCTGTTGTAGGAAAAATCTAAACAACTTCTTCTTGTTATTAGGAAAACTTTGCAAACTCTCTTTGTAACAATCAGGAATGGAAATAGGTCAAGCCGAGTTAGGTTTTGAGAGTTTAAGTTTATCCTATTTAAAAAATTTTAGGCTTAAGTTTGGGTCTGTTATCTGTTAAAGACTTTTTTTGGTCAAGTCCTAACTTGATTTAAAGCCTGTCACAATCGTAATTACAACGAGACGACGAACTCACTAAAAATTTTAGAAATAAGAATTTTGATTTGATTATGTGGAGCCGCCATCAAATTTTTATTTAAGGGAAAATATTTGAAAAAACCCTAACTTGAGGAAGAAATTCTAGGTTCGGGAGTCGGTTACGAGTAGAGAAGGTGTTAGGCACCCTACTCGCCCGTTCTGAAGAACGGTACCCTTAGACTGAGTGTGTGAATTTTTTTGAAAATTGTTTGATCCCTTAAATAGAATAAAAATAAATAGGTTTGTATGAAAATAGCCTGACAGGACTTAATCCTGCTCCTACATATTCCTTGGTGCAATGGGAAACTCAAGGCTACGTAGTTCTGGTTTGAAGATTTGACCTTTGAAGGCTATTGAAAAAATGGATTATTTTGAATATTTTAAAGAAAATCCTTAGTCCACATATACACAGCATCCTAGTCAAACGAGAGTTGCACTAGGATCTATATGATTTCCAAACTCCGAATAGTAGAGTATGCTACTACTTCGTATCTAGAACTCATCACGTGAGACTTGAAATTATTTAAAAACATATTTTGAACTTTGATTTTTATAGGTGTTCCTGGACCCACATATGCACAGAGCTGAAGGCAAGCGAGGGTTTCACTGCGACTCATATGACTCTCTAAATGTGGAACAGTAGGGTATGCTACCAGTTCACACTTAGAACTCATTGCGTGAAATCCAGGATCGTTTAAAGACATATTTTGAACTTTGATTTTTACAGGTGTTCCTGAACCCACATATGCATAGAGCCGAAGGCAAGCAAGGGTTGCACTGTATAACACCCTAAAAACGAACACCGATTTCACGCTTAAGTCGATCATTCGGTTCCATTTTTAGTTTGTTATTTCATGATGCAGAATTTCTTTTAGAAAATACTTATATGAAAATACGGTAATTTTTTTTAAAACTAAAATTGTTTGATGTAAAATACGAGCCTCGTCGATAACACATGTGTAGCAGCAAAATAAATCATTATGCAAATTTCTACGTATGTTCAAAACATTAGGAATACTAAGTGTTCATATTGTTCTTTCCGTTTATCATTTCCATATATTAGATACACAAGACTCAAACATATCATACACATCATAGAATAATTATACTTAATGTATCATATAGACCATAAGTCTTAGGCCTGTGAGCCTTATCATATAGTTATTACAAACATAGTTAACCTTCCTTATTTACATACATATTTACTATATTCTATCATGCACATTATATATGTAAATACATAGCAAATTTCCCACTAACTAATATCTAGGATGTTTGCATCATTCTATTCCTAATATTCGTATAATGTAAATCTTCTTCAAAATAGAGTGCCTCGCATCCTCTTCAAGTACGTGATCTGCTACCATGATGAACAACGTCCGGAATGTTTGGGAAGAAAGTGGGAAGAAGTAGGGGGTGAGAAACTAAGTTTCTTAGTAGGCTTTCTACTTAGATCTAATGTCATCACTTAAATCCTAGCCACTTCAGTTTATTTCAGAAAATCATTTCTTGCATAAAAGGTTACTTTTAATTCTTTGTAAACATTTCTCTGAAGTGGATCAATTTTATTCAAAACATACATCTTAGTGTCTCATCATACATTCTTCTTAACATTCATGACTTTGGAATCACACATAAGATATCATTTGACATACAATTATTCTATGTTTTAAGCTTTATTCTTTACTACTTTTCTTTTTCTTTATCATTTCTTTGTCCAACCTTTGGGACACTTTATGAATCTAGTTTCACCACCTTTGGGAGAAAACAATTAGACATAGACATGTATTAAATTTGTCAAACAATATCTTCTCATTGACTTTACTCCCACCTCCTACTAAAAATTAAGGATATGAGCTCATTCCTAGGTGATCGTCACCACCACATAAGGGGTGAAGGACTCAATGCCTTCATAGTAGAAGGATTTTTGGAGTGAACTTTGGCTCTTAGAAGCAACCTTTGGCTTCAAGAAGCAACCTTTGGCTTCTCCTAGCATTACGTTTTCACATAAAGTTTGCTTTAGTGATCCCTTAATCTTTTTAAGTTTATTTTAGTGGCTTCCATATAATTATGCATGCTCAAAAAAATTTCCAACCAATATGAAATGCACATATAGGTTTCGAATTTTCATCTCAATCATCATCATAAACCAATCTCATACAGGATCATCATCCTTTCTCATTCATGAGTATCCATCATTTATTCTTTCATAGATAGTGAGCATTCATAACTAATAATGAAATTTGATTGGTAAATCACATAGCATAATGTCACATTTACGCTACCAATCTAATGCTTCAATTCAGTTTGATGTGGAAATCACACAAAGGACTTACATCACTCATCCTTCTAAGTTAGCTCTCATCCTTTCCTTTTCTCAAATTTATATTTGTTCATTAAGATTTTACGTCTTAGCATCTTAATCTAGGTGGCCGAATGAAACCTTTCAAGTTCTTTTCTCTTTGTGTTCTCTTTTGTTCAAGTCTTATGCATGTCCTAATTATTCTAAGTTTAAGTATTAAGTATTTACAAATCTTTTAACTCATTTAGGACAATTTTGATTAAACATGACTGAATGGAAATTTTTACCTTTTCCTATTTTTCTTTAAACTTTTAATCCTTAATGTTCTAATACTTCCTAAGTTATCTAAATTAGTATCTTTAAATTCCTTTTCTCTTTATTATCCTTGTAAGGTCGAATATAAAATCTAGAATTATAACTTCTTCTAATTTCATTTTCCCTTGGTTACTAAAGTAGTTTAGGTCATTTGGAGTCTAACTCAATAATTGGAATGCATCTTAGACACTTTTAAAACTTCTTTATCCTTAGGGTATATCATGACCAAAATTTCTTAATGTACTTCTAACTTCATATTTAAGTCCTAAACATCCTTCTTAATAAATCTTTGAAATATGTTACCTTGTGTTGTTCTCCTCTCTACAACCTAAATAATTAGGTCTAATTGACTCTTAAACCTTTAAAGTCTTTTTTATTATAAACCAAATAGTATCTAAGTATAAATTAATTAATTTTCTAGGTCAATTTATTCCTAAATGGCCGGATGACCTACTTCCTCAAATTCCATCTTTTATACACCTTAATTATATTTTGCTTACATATTTAGAATCATTATTTGGGCCTAGTTAAGGATTGAAACTTATTCTTAATTAATTTAAAACATGGTAGCATAATTCTAACCTCCTAGACTTAGGTTTCTACAATTTCCTTCTTCACCATAAGATCATTCGTCTAAAAAAAATCAATCGATCTCTTTATCCACCTTAAAACTTTTTCATACTTTAAATTCATCCTATTTACATAAAAATGGTCCTTAATTAACCCTAATTGGAAATTAAAACCTCCTTTAATTTAATTAACCACTAAGTGGCCGAATGCCACTCTTCTAGGTTTAGGGTTTCCTTCTCCTAACCCTAGTTGACTTAAATTGACCATTTCTTAACCCTAGTTGACCTAAGTTGACCATTACTTGGGAGCCAAGTTTATACTTCATAATTGACATATTCTAAGGTAATATTAAGTATTTTTACTCAAAATTTAATGGAATGGCCGAATTTGACATTTACCTTTGCTTAAGTTATGGTAAATTTTCTAGTTATCCATTTTAAGCGTATTTGGGAATTTTACCACTTAGTAATTTTTGGATTTTCCCTATGTAACATCCCAATTTTTCTATGATAAATGTTTTAGGCTACAAATAGTTTCTAGAATAAAACTAGGTGAAATTAGAAACCAAAAGCAGGGAAATTAGGAAATTTGGTGCAAATGACGAAAATGCCCTTGCACTTGAGCAGCTCAAATAATGAGCCAGAAAAATGGAAATACAAGTATAAGACATCCTAAAGGGATTATAAACATCATGTATGGTTAAAAGTAATGAGAAAAATTTAGAAACCTGAGAAGGGATAATAACGCCCTTCGAAAACCCCGAAAATGACCAAAATACCCTTAGGAGCTATACTTTTTGCACAAAGCTAGTCAGTTCCCATAAAAATAGAAAACGGCCTTAGATTAACATAGAAACGAACCAAAAAGTCTTAGAAATGTTAGGGGAATAATTTGGGAAATTTTCCAACAATGTTGAGCAAAATTATGAAAATGCCCCTAAAAGGTCAAGAGGACAAGATAAGACGATCAGCATGCCAAGAGTGGGCCCCACATCCATGTCCACGAAATGCAACAGCTGGAAAGGTGATGGTGAGTCACCAAAATGAAGTCAACCAAGTCTTCCACAAAAAGACAAAAGTGAATAGTAAAAAGGTTACTTTAACCATGGTTAAGACTAACTAACCTTGGTTAATTAAAAGTAAAGCATGCTTAGGGTAAATTATCATAATTAGAGATGATATCAGCCTAATTAATACTAATCTAAGCCTAAAAGGATAATTCCTTGAATTTTGATTTATTTTGGAAAATAGGAAAAATCTAGGCAAAATTACCAAAATACTCCCAAGTGTAAAACTAATTCCACTTGGCCCATAAGAGTCCGAATTTTTTGGGACCCTTGGGACCCTATTTGCTTCAGATTTTTCAGCTTAGAAACTGATCAAAATCCTCTCCATTCTTCAAATAACTCCAAACACCCAAAACTTACACTTTAAGCCTAAGTCTTCATCTTTAAGACTTAAGCTATATTAAAGCTATAAACACTTAAACCCCACCACCATCCTTTGTCCACGTCCAGAGCAGACCAGAGGGGACCCAAGGCAGCCTTTAAAGCCCACAAAAACACTAAGGAGGTCTTCAACAAGTAGGATCTTTCTACTTGTCTTTTTATGCTTTTAACTTGCCTTTTTATGGTGCGTTTGTTTTCTTTCATGCATCTTTTCTCCAAGATTTGTTTGTCTTCTTTTGTTTTCACTTGTGAGAGTTTAAAATTGTTTTAACTGTTCAAAATCAGCCCCACCCATTTTTAGTGATTTTTGAAAAGAAAAACAAAGTTTGTTTGGTTAAAAGTGCTTCTAAGGCACTTAGAAAAAATTTAATCGGTGGGTTTTAATTTAAAATTATTTTTGAGGCTTCGATCCGTTTTCTGATCTCATGAAAAATGTTTTTGAAGCTTATTTGAAAGAGGATTTGTGGATCTTAGAGTAGATCATGGAAATCTACTCTTTGTGGCTTGGAAAAATATATTATGTTGTTATTTTCATGCTTATTTTTTTGCTTAAGTTTTAACCTTGTGATTTTGTTTTGTGATGAGTTTGGTATGACCTTTGTGCAGGATCTACACCTCTGAGTATGCATGTTATGAGGTGGAATAAATATTTTTAATAAGTTTCAAAGGTTTCCTTTGGACATTAGTTAGAAAGCTACCAAGCAAATGATGTAATTTGTAGCCAAAAGTGGCTAAAATCCTTGTATGGCACCCTAGACTCATCATGGCCAACACTTAAGCCAAAAGGTACGAGTTACCATTTCACATGTTTACTTAAAATATCCTAAATAAGTAAAAGTTTGTAAATACTTAATACTTGAACTTAGAATAATTAGGACATGCATAAGACTTGAACAAAAGAGAACACAAAAAGTAAAGAACTCAAAAGGTGCCATTCGGCCACCTAGATTAAGATGCTAAGACGTAAAATCTTAATGAACAAATATAAATTTGAGAAAAGGAAAGGATGAGAGGTAACTTAGAAGGATGAGTGATGTAAGTCCCTTATGTGATTTCAACAACAAACTGAATTGAGGAATTAGATTACTTGTGTAAATGTGACATTATGCTATGTGATTTACCAATTAAATTTCATTATTAGTTATGAATGCTCACTATCTATGAATGAATAAATGATGGATACTCATGAATGAGAAAGGATGATGATCATGTATGAGATTGGTTTATGATGATGATTGAGATGAAAATTCGAAGTCTATATGTGTATTCCGTATTGGTTGGAAATTTGTTTGATCATGCATAATTATTTGGAAGCCACTAAAATGAACTTAAAAGGATTAAGGGATCACTAAAGCAAACTTTATGTGCAAACGTAATGCTACTCTCTTTGTGCCTTATGCGCACTAATATCTAGAGGGTTCTAAAAAACTCTACTGAAGAGAAACCAAAGGTTGCTTCTAGGAACCAAAGCTTACTCCAAAAAATCCTTCTACTGTGAAGGCATTAAGTCCTTCACCCCCTATGTGGTGGTGACGATCACCTAGGAATGAGCTCATATCCTTAATTTTTAGTAGGAGGTGGGAGTAGAGTCAGTGAGAAGATATTGTTTGACAAATTTAATACAAGTCTATGTCTAATTGTTTTCTTCTAAAGGTGGTGAAACTAGATTCATAAAGTATCCCAAAGGTTGGACAAAGAAATGATAAAGACAAAGAAAAGTAGTAAAGAATAAAGTTTAAGACATAGAATAATTGTATGTCAAATGATTATGTGTGATCCCAAAGTTATGAATGTTAAGAAGAATGTATGATGAGGTACTAAGTTGTATGTTTTGAATAAAATTGATCCACTTTAGAGAAATGTTTACAAAGATTTAAAGGTAACCTTTTATGTAAGAAATGATTTTTTTTTTAAATAAACTGAAGTGGCTAGGATTTAAGTGATGACATTAGAACTAAGTAGAAAGCCTACTAAGAAACTTAGTTTCTCATCCCTACTTCTTCCACTTTCTTCCCAGACATTCCAGATGTTGTTCGTAATGGTAGCAGTTCATGTACTTGAAGAGGATGCGAGGCACTTTATTTTGATGAAGATTTACATCATACAGATATTAGGAATAGAATGATGCAAACATCCTAGATATTAGTTAGTGGGAAATTGCTATGTATTTTTACATATATAATGTGTATGATAGAATATAGTAAATATGTATGTAAATAAGGAAGGTTAACTATGTTTGTAATAACTATATGATAAGGCTCACGGGTTTAAGACTTATGGTCTATATGATATGTTATGTATAATTATTCTATGATGTGTATGATATGTATGAGTCTTGAATATCTAATATATGCAAATGATAAACGGAAAGAACAATACGAACGCTTAATATTCCTAAGGTTTTGAACGTACACAGAAATTCGCACAATGATTTATTTTGCTGCCACACACATGTTATCGACGAGGCTCGCATTTTATATCAAACAGTTTTAAAAAAAATTACCGTATTTTCATATAAGTATTTTTCTAAAAGGAATTCCGCATCATGAGATAACAAACTAAAAATGGAACCGAATGAACGACTTAAGCGTGAAATCGATATTCGTTTTTAGGGTGTTATACCCTAAGCTTACCTAGGTCATATATTCTGAAACTTAACCTTTTAAATGTTGATTAAACCTCCAAATAAGTTATTTACTTGTTGAAAATACTTGATTTATCCTTAATCACATTTTAAGTCCATTTTTGCCAAAATCTCTCTAGGGTGACCAAATGCACCCCTAGAGGTTTTTAACTCATTTTTGTTTTTTTAACTTTGTTTGATGGTTGATTTAGTTTATTTAAAACCTTATTTCAAAGCTTAAGTTACTTATAAAAATTTTAATGAAACTAAAGCTTGCATGGGCATTGTGGCTGAAAGCCTTCCTTGGTTAGCCAAGGTAATTTCTTCAAATCTTCCATCTCACACCACCTTGGTTCAGTTGTGTTAGGCTTGTGCAGCCTCTCTTCCCTCTGGTCCATGCTTATTTCATCCATGTTTTGATGCTTAAGTGTTGGCCATGATGAGTCTAGGGTGCCATACAAGGATTTTAGCCACTTTTGGCTACAAATTACATCATTTGCTTGGTAGCTTTCTAACTAATGTCCAAAGGAAACCTTTAGAACTTATTAGAAAACTTTATTTCACCTCTTAACATACATAATTAGAGGTGCAGATCCAGCACATAAATCATCACAAGAGATAAATCACAATATTAAAACGTAATCATCAAAATAAGCATGAAAAAACAACACATCACTTTTCTCAAGCATTAAAAGGTAGATCTTCATGATTTACTCCAAGATCCACACATCCTCTTTCAAATAAGATTTAAAAACACTTCTCATGAGAGCATAAAACTGATCAGAGCTTCAAAATAATTTTAAAACAAAATCCACCGATTAAATTTCTTCTAAGATTAAATTTCTTCTAAGTGCCTCAGAAGCACTTTTAACCAACAAACTTTTTTTTTCTTTTCAAAAATCACTAAAAATGGGTGGGGATGATTTTGAACAGTTAAAATACAATTTTAAACTCTCACAAGTGAAAACAAAAGAAGACAAATAGATCTTGGAGAAAAGATGCATGAAAGAAATCAAGCACACCATAAAAAGACAAGTAGAAAGATCCTACTTGTTGAAGACCTCCTTAGTGTTTTGTGGGGCTTTAAAGGCTGCCTTGGGTCCCCTCTGGTCTGCTCTGGGCGTGGACAAAGGATGGTGGTGGGGCTTTAGTGTATATGGCTTTAATATCTGTTAAGTCTTAAAGATGAAGACTTAGGCTTAAAAGTGTAAGTTTTGGGTGTTTTGAGTTATGGTAAGCTTAGAGAGAATGGAGAGGATTTTGATAAGTTTGTAGGCTGAAAAATATGAAGCAAATGAGGTCCCAAGTGTCCCAAAAAATTTTGGACTTTTATGGGCCAAGTGGAATTAGTTTTGCACTTAGGGGTATTTTGGTAATTTTGCCTAGATTTTTTCTATTTTCCAAAATAAATCAAAATTCACATAATTATCCTTTTAGGTTTAGATTAGTGTTAAGTAGGCTGGTATTTCTTCTAATTATGATTATTTTACCCTAAGCATGCTTTACTTTTAATTAACCAATGTTAATTAGTTTTAACCATGGTTAAAGGAACCTTTTTACTATTCACTTTTGTCTATTTGTGGAAGACTTGGTTGACTTCACTTTGATGACTCATCACCACCTTTCCAGCTGCTGAATTTCGTGCACATTGGTGCGGGGCCCACGCTTGGCATGCTTATCACATTATCTTACCCTCCCGGCCTTCCAGGGGTATTTTCGTAATTTTTCTCAGCATTGCCAGAAAATTTCCCAAATTGTTCCTCTGAAATTTCTAAGACTTTTTGGTTCATTCCCATTTTAATCTAAGGTCGTTTTCTATTTTTATGGGAACTGACTAGCTTTGTGCAAAAAGTATAGCTTCCAGGGGCATTTTGGTCATTTTTGGGGTTTTGAAGGGCATTTTTGTCCCTTCTCGGGTTTCTAAATTTTTCTCAATACTTTTAATTATATATGATGTTTATAATCCCTTTAGGATGTCTTATACCTGTATTTCCATTTTTCTGGCTCATTATTTGAGCTGCCCAAGTGCAAGTGCATTTTCGTCATTTGCACTAAACTTCCTAATTTTCCTGTGTTTGGTTTCTGATTTCACCTAGTTTTATTCTAGAAACTATTTTTAGCCTCAAACATTTATCATAGAAAAATTGGGATGTTACACACTGCGATTCATATGACTCTCTAAATGTCGAACAATAGGGTATGCTATCAGTTTGCACTTAGAGCTCATTGTGTGAGATCTGGGATCGTTTAAAGAAAACGAATAAAAAAAAATAACAAAATAAAAAGGAATTGAGCTTGACCCAAAAATAAGAATGAATTTGATTTCTAAAAAGAGAACTGTTCTTGACCTAAGAGATGAGGAATTAAAAGGAGGAAATCAGGCTTTGAATAAATGAAGTTGGGCTTGATCCAAAATAACAAAAAAACTTGATTTCAAAGAAAATTGGGCTTGACCTAAGTTGAAAGGAAATTGGATTTTGATTTCAAAATTTAAAATAATTGGGCTTGATCCAAAATAAAAGAAAATAATTTAAAATTAAAAAAAAGAAGTAGGCTTGACCCAAATTAAGGAAAATTAGATGTTGATTTCAAGATTAAAATAATTAGGCTTGACCCAAAATAAAATAAAAATGATTTAAAATTAAAAAAAAAAAGAAGTAGGCTTGACCTAAATTAAGAAAAATTAGATTTTAATTTCAAGATTAAAATAATTAGGCTTGATCCAAAATAAAAGAAAAATAATTTTAAAATTTTTTTGTTTTGGCTTAAAAAAAAATCATTTATTATGTGCCATTAACCATTTTGCTTCTTCCCATTTGCTATATGTGGCCTGGCCTAGTACTGTTTAACAAGGACCCAACCGAAGGCCCAATTGAAAGTTCATCATGGTCCAAGTGAAATGGCAGAATCAAATGAAGGAGTTAACGATTTACTTGTCATTTATATAAAAAAATAGACCCTAGAGAGATTAGAACCCATGACACGGGATTACGAATAGTGCACTCAACCAATTGAGCTATTCACTTTTTGACATATATTCTGTAATTAAGATTAAAGTGTTGCATGGGGATTGGGTCAATTCTTACATTCTGAACAAAGCTTATTGGCAGCCCCACACTCATTTAAATTTCACTCACCTTTTACATGGGGTCGTTGAAGACTTATGTGCATGTGCATGGCGCTCACCAATTATGCTGGGCTCTTCCCCTTTAAGCATGGTAATTCTGTGGATTAGTTTAACTAAGACTAGAAGAATTTCTTACAATCGAGGCATATACATATATATTGTACATGGAAACTTGTTGATTCAAGGCACGGTAACTTGACCACCCACTCACTTGATCTACAGAATTTTGATTGTGATGATTTCAACACTCCTAAGCCTTACAGACAAGAAATTTATGGTAACCTTAAACCCAAGGGTAACCGACACCTGCAATGAAGTTTAGCTATCAGCTAAGGTTTGGGCAATATTACTTCACAGTGCTACACAATGACTTCTTAAATGATGGCCATGAATTGGTTCAGAATCCACATCATGTTAAGCTGCTAATGATCAGCTTATTCGGCCTGATCACATGGGGATCAACGTTTATGGTGATAATTCCCCTAATGAAGGTAGAATCACGGTTAAGCCTGGGATAGTTCTGCAGTATCACCCTTATTGCATGACTCGTCCTATACAACCTCATAGGGCCTCCATGGCTATCTCTTGTTGCTGGCCATAAGCAATAGGAACTACATGTTGAAGTGTGTGACTGGTTTCCTAGTGCAGCTATATCAGTACCAAAATTTGCATAGAAGAAAGCGAAGCCACTACATGAAAAAATGTTTCTCATTTTAGCTTGCTCACGTACGAAAGAAGAATAAGCTACGAAGGCAGGAATATACCATTGTTTCGGGCCTTCAAACTTCCTCTCAAATGGCTGCCCCCCACCTTAATTCTGTCTCACAAGTCGGGATCCTTAAAGTTGCGATTAACTCATATGAGGCATTCCGAAGAATTCGCTATGAAGTCATGTAAAACTTTGATGAACAGAATTCAAATCTTGAATACCACGATGAAAACTAGGCTTAGCAGAGGGTATAGATTTCTTTTGAACGAGAACGATCACTTTGCATCTTAGACTCAATCTGTGAATTTAGTCAACGATGTCGTGCTAAATTTTTGTAATCACCTAAGCTAAAGGGTCTCATGCACTTGCCTTGTTACCTAACTAGGACTAAACTCGTTGGGCCATGAATGGATCAAAGACCCCTATGTTCCTTGCGATGATTATGAAAACAACGGCGTTACTACCGCCATAGACTAGGTTGATAAATCCATATCAATGCTTACTTTGACTCTAAATTCAGTGGAAAATTGTAATAACAGTGAGCGATGTCGAAATCTATAATACAAGCACTAAAAATGTATCTAAACCAAGAGTTTCAGAGCATAGCATATATAGAGAGAGAGACCTGGCCTCCTCTCCTACTCTCACGATGTGAAAGGCCACACCGTTACAGAGGATGCTGTCAGTGGTTCCATGGTTACGAATTGAACTATCAACACTCAAGATTCGTCACGGACCCAGTAGCCCTTAGAAAGCAAGCACGTTATCCAACATTTTCTAACTTATCTATCATTTAATGAAAGGATTTGAAGCGTGGTTCTAATGCAGAAATGACAGAATAAGTGGATTCTATCCACGTGAATTTCAGCATAACAAAACCTAGTAGCTCAAACCAGTTCATGCAGAAATTTGATGCTGGGCCTCTGTTACATGCTTTTTATGACATGATCATGCTCATTTCGAGTGAAATGTTTACTTGAAGTTCATGTTAATCCATAACAAAGTTCAGAAAAAGAGTAAGGTGCAGCGACCTAATCTCATGGAGGAGTAATATGATTATGCATATGATCGAGATTCGACTACGGTTCTAGCATCATATTTATCTCCATAACCATATTTCAGCAGTAAACATCAAGGTAAGTTGAAGTGTTCATGATTTACCTGGAAGCTTGGCAGAGAAACATGTTGTTTGCTTCTTTCTCTTGGAGAAACCACTATGAAAATGCCAAAAACTTCCTCTGGAATTGTCTCGGAGAGAAAACCAAAACAAGGTGCAGAGAGTTTCTTCTTTGAAGTTCTAGAAATTCGATTGAGAGAGAGAGGGAGAGAGAGAGAAATTTCGTTTCTGGTTTCAAAGGGAAGAAGGGATGGAAGTAGGCCGAGCCGAGTTAGGCTTTGACTGTTCAAGTCTGGCTTGTTTAAAAATTTTGAAGTCTGAGCCTGGGTCTGTTATCTGTTAAAGGCTTTTTTTTTCTATCAAGGACCTGATTTAAAGCCTATGTTACAGAAAAGATCAATAAATAAACTTTAAAGTCTATATAACTCATTAATGAAAAAAGTTTGCAAACTTAAATCATAAGATAGAAAAGCTATTAATGTAGCCTAAAATATATATATATATATATATATATATATATATATATATTAATATTATGTAAATAAAATATAAAAATAAATATTATATAAATTAATATATTAAATAAATATAAATTAGATAATATATAAATATAAATAGGCCTCCGAATAGTTAAATAGGCTTTTCTTTTGTATAAGCCTAGACCTATCGCTTATCTGTAAAGTTAATTTTTGCTCGAGAGTCAATCTATTTATTAAATGTGTTTCTAATTCCAATGGGGCGCTTTTTAAACGAGCTGACTTCAGAGATCCTGCTGACGGTTTTGTTTCATTTTCATCCCCATTCCTACAGAGATTGTGAGTTTTTTTTGTAAAATTGAAATTACTTCTTGAAAATTCTAGAGAAGCTCCCAAAAGCTAGAAGAGACTTTTCCTAGCAGAGAAATAGGGAGCACCAGAGAAAGAGAAAAAGTTCTCCCAAAAAAAAAAATCCTCCCCTTTTTGTTTTATTGATTTTCCTTTTTTCTAGTCATCTTTATTTATTTTTTCTATTTTTTAGTTTTTTCTATATATTTTTTTATTTTTATTCCACTGTAATCTGTTTATTACTTTTATTTTTCTTTTTCTTTAACTAATTTTAACTAACTTGTAAACTAACCTAACTACTTTATAACCATTTTAACTCCTTTTTTTCTTATTTCCCTCTTTTTTATTTGTTAAATTTGATTAATTTACTCTCAGACATAATTAGATGTTCACAAAGTCTACAAGGTATACGAGTCTATTTAAAGGCCTACATTATAAAAAAGGACCAATGGATATGCTTAAAGCCTATATAATTAATTGATTAAAAACGTTTTCAAGCTTAAAGCCTAGAAGATAAAAAAAAATCATTAAACAGGCCTAACACATATATAAATTATTTTAAAGGTTCATAAGTTTAGATCTTTTATGAAAATATATTTTAGTATTTTTTAAGTTATAGAACATATCAATCTAGTCCTTACTAGTACCATTTGTATAAAAAATAAATCAAAATTATCTAACATTAGAAAATTTTCATAACTATTTATTTTGGGATATTACACTAGATGATGTGTTACATATGACATGCCTTTCTTGCACAAGATCACATCAGAATTAAAGATTGAGTCATAGTCTTGTAGAAGTAGATGGAAATAGAAGAAGAGGGCTCTATTTTAAGGATAAAGAGAGAGTCATTTAGGTTTTTTTTGTTTAAAATTAAATATTAAAAATTTTATTTTTTAACAAATTATGTAAATATATTAATATAAATATAATAAATATAAATATATAATATATAAAGATAAATAGGATATGGAATAAACTAAACAAATTTTTTTGTGAGCCTAAGCCTAACTTGTTTATCTAAAATGACTTTTTAACAAATTTGAGCCTGTTTATTTATTAAACAAGTCGAGTCAAGTTAGGTTTTAAAAACAAATGAGTCATAAGCTCTTATCAGATCATGTTATTCACCTCCATCCCTGGTTACAAACAGTGTATTCTCTTAGTTTCTGTATCGGTTGGTTCGAGTTTTGTTAAATGCTTTTTGTAAAACTCGTCTCTGAACAACATACGTTGCACCTAACCATTTATTTCTACTTGAAAAATCTAAACATCTCTTGCATCTATCCATTCTTACCTACAAAGCTTTGATCATCTCTAATTTTGGGCAATCATAGATAATTTCCCACCCTTAAAATTTGTGATTAAAGTATTTTAAATGATGTTCGGAATTAGAATTCTATTATTTTTTTCATTGTACATAAAAAGAAGTGTTACATGTTACTCTTCATAAAAAGATGTCACACTTGTTTATACAACCTTTCTAGGATGAACCACAACCTCCTCATATGATCGAGTAGAACTCCTGTAAAATGTGTCATTCATTGTTCATATGATATCAAAATGAATATTTAAATATTCTTTTAATGTTATATAATTTTATTTTTAAATTACAAATTTATTTTTAAAAATTATATGTATTTTGTAGTAAAAAGATAATTATATTTATTATATATAATTTATATTTTATTTTATTCTAATGCTAGAGTATTAATTGTTCTTTTAAATATAAATAAAATAAAATAATAATATCTATTTTATTATTTGATGTGCAAAGTTCAAATATAAAAATTTAAAGATCATTTCTTTTTTTTAATCCTTATTATAGAAGTATTCTCACATTTTTAATGGCACACATCTTATAAATTTTTTTAATAAAATTACTTTGATCTTAATTTTATAAAACTTGTTATATTAGTTTTAAAATTTTTTAAAAATATTTTATTTATTTTCTTAAATTAATTTGAATACTTTAATATTTTTTTACTGATATATAATTTTTATTTCTAAGTTAAAATAATTTTAAAAATTATATACATTTTAATTAAACTATTATTATGTATAATTTATATCTATAATATTTTATCTCAAACATAAATAATGTTAATTTCATCATTTGATGTGCTCCAAACATAGGATAGAAAAATAATCTATTTTACTTTTATTTTATTATATCTTTATCTTATTTTTACATTAGATTTTATTCTTATTATCAAATAAATTTTTAAGATTTTCATTTAATTTTTTATTTATAAACTTTTAAAATTATGTCCCAATTTCTATTATAAACCCCTCAAAGTTTTGATAGAAACTTGAGAGGTTTAACTTTTTAAGTAGAAGAAAATTAATGGAGGGATGAAATTTATATAATTTTAAAAATTGAAAAATTTAATTATCTTAAAAAAATTTTGAGAGACAAAAACTGTACATAGTATAAATTAGATGAATCAAAAGTATAATTAAGGTCTTAATTTTTTACATTTATATCTCAATTATTTAATAAATTTGACTCCTTTAAAAAATAAATGTTACACTTGATAATAAAATTAATTAATAACCATTAAGTACAAAAAAACGGTTAAGATTACACGTACTTTTAGAATTTTTTATATTTTAATTTTTTTGAAAAAGAATCCAACACCCAAAAAATAAATTAACCAATCTCTCTTCTACAAAACACAACAATAACTAACAAATCATAAACATATTAACGTAATAAAATTAAATAAGTTCTTAATAATTTAATAAAATTGCATCTTTATTCTAGAGAAAGTGGATCCTTCTTTTAAATAAATGTGGACAAGAGGTAATGTTGTTGATAATTATAAAATAAGATTATTATTTCCTAATCTTGTGCCGTAAAATAAATCGTATATCCTTGAATTCTTTAAAAATGGGCAAAGTTTGTGAACTTTTTTTTTTTTTTTTATTATGGAAAGGAGGGGATTAAACAATAAAAAACTAACAATTTATAATTTTTGAGAAGAAACGCCCATCAAATTTTTATAATAAAAATTATAACTAATAAGAGAACTTTGATACGAATAAAGACAATCAAAATTGAGCTGATCAGAAAAACTTATAAATCAATGTCATTTTTTTTTAACAGCAATAAATCATCAGATTCATCACATGCTAATTATTTTTTTAAAGAAATTATGTGAGGTTATTTAAATATCTTGAAATATATTTTAATGTCAAATAGACTTGATCCGGAACTATATTTTTTATATCAATAACAAATTACCACGTGCCAACTTTTTTTTTAAAAAAATTATTTGAGGTTATTTGAATATCATGAAGTAAATTTTATTTAATGTCAAATAAACTTGATCCGGAATTATTTTTTTATATCAATAATAAATCGTCACGTGCTAATTATTGTTTTTAAAATTATATGAGATTATTTGAATATCTTAAAATAGCTGTTGTTTAATGTCAAACAGACAGGATCTGGAATTAAAGTCGTTTAATTATTAGGATTATGATCTTATTTTTGGTATATTTTATCATATAATATACGTTTATGAGTTACAAAAGAGAACATTATTCTAAATCCTAATCCTTAAACAACATTCCATCAGAATTTAAAATCTCCGCTGTACAAAATGAACAGAACACCATCTCATCCATTAAAAGGATTTATTTCATTAAAAATATACAAGTAAAAACGGAAAAAAAAGAGCCCTAAGATCATAACAGCGCAGTCAATTTTTCGGATTGTAGACAATCCTGCTCCGATTTTATTTAACAATGATATTTGAAATTTTTTATTATTCTTACATCCTCTCTTTTATGATTAAAAAAAAAAACTCAATCACATTTCTTTCCCTTCTTTCATGATGGAAAATAAGGTGTGAAAATAATGCCAAAACGGCCGTTCAAGGAAACGTTACTAGAGATTCTAGTGATGCTCTATTCACATGACACGTATATATTTTTTCCTATAAACAAAATTTTTTAGATGCAATATTTAAAAATAATATTGGTGTTGTTTTCTAATTAAAATTTTATATCAATAATTAATAATAATATTTAATATTTTTATTAAAAGGTTACATTAAAATGAATACAATTATCATAATAAATTCTAATTTTAATTGAAAAGTAGCACCAACAATGTCTGTACTCTGTAGTATTGCACCGAAATTTCTTCTTTTCCCGTTTTTGTTCCAGGTGCGTAATTAATACCATAAGTAAAAATAACACTAACAAACAAACTTCTAAGGCCCCACCCATATAAAAGGACCCACATCACCGTTCAGTAGACGCACCCTCACCACCAGCATCAGATAGATTCTGCATCTTCAGCCACAAACAAAAGTTGATCGAGTAAGGAAAGTACACCGTTGTGTCTCACCCAGGGAACTTGCTGTGTGGCACCGGTCAAGTGATGGAAACCCTCACCAGCTCTTGTTCCAAGGCCATCGTTCAGAGTCTAGGATCTGTATCTCCCAAACTCGCGTTTCGCAATTCTGATAGACCTCAGTTCTGTTTTTCCTTGCGTTCCAGAAATGACCAAAAGGGACGCAACTTTTGGCTCCTCAAACTGGCTCAAAACAACGTTGTTCACCCACTCCATGCTGGGCAACCCAAACACCGGGTCTGTTTATTTCTCTACTTATTTTACCGTTTTGTTTTTCTCTGTTTGGGAACCCAATAAAATCATCAAATCAGAACTTAAGATTATAAGAGTGAGGTATTTTAATTTTTAACATTCTTCGTTATTTACTGGTTTTGAAAAACCACTCATTTAATTTTTACTATTATTTTGTACTTTTCAATTTTCATAAAGTCAAAAATTAACGAAAATTTTAGAAACTAAAATGCTCGGAGCATTGGACTAAGTTGGGGTTTCCTCGTTTGGAACATGAAGTGGGGGAGATGCTTACTGCATTCCCAAACTATGTTTCTTTCTTTTTCTTTTCTTTTCTTTTTATGTATTTTTTCCTGAAATTTCGTGGACTGTAGTCTAACAACTCAAAAGTTGAGTAGCATAGTTTTCTCTCACCTTTTGGTTTCATTTTTTACTCTAAAGATTCTCTCTTTTCTATGAGTTTGCGTAGATCCAAAACTTGCTGCTGACCATTTCATTTTACCGATACTTCTTGGTTCAGATTCCCTCGTCACCTTTATGCCTTCTCTTATTTTATATGGGGAGATTTGTTGAGGAATGGTTACCTGATTGTTGTGTATACATAAAATAATTTGAAAACATAAAAAATTTTGGCATATTTGACGAGGGACTGTATTGGTGTGAATAAAATATTGCAGGTGGACTTGGAAACTGCAGAGCCTGAATCTCAAGAAAATGAGCAAACAAGTGGGTTCTAATGGCCTTACATAATTTTTCTACTGCTTATCCTTTAGAACTCAATCATAACATTGTAATTTGTTGTGCAGATGAATCAACATTTGTTCGTGTAGTATTTCAGTTACAAAAGGACTGTAACTTTGGTGAACAGTTTCTGATAGTTGGAGATGATCCTAAGCTTGGTTCATGGGACCCGTCTGATGCATTGCCAATGACATGGTCTGATGGACATTTATGGAGTGTTGAGCTGGTGAGTAAAATTTGTTCAGAATTTGAAAATATCGTTTGATGATAAGCATTTATTAATGTTGTTATGCTATGTAAATTAGGATGTGCCTGCTGGAAAGTCAATCCAGTTCAAGTTCATACTGAAAGGAAAAGGAGGTGATATTATATGGCAGCCAGGCTTGGATCGAGTTATCCACACTTGGGAAACTTTGAATAGAATAACGGTTTATGAAGATTGGGGGAATGCTGAACTTCAGAAAATAATTGAGGAACCTCAGGTTGACCAACTTCAGAAAATAGTAGAGGAAGATCAACTTGTTCAATCAATTGAGGAACCCCATGTTGATTTAGAAGTGTCAACTTTTGCTGAAATTTTGGATAATTCTCAAGAGAGACTTGAGTCCAATGCATTTGAAATATCAAGCATAGAAAATATCCAAACTCATGCAGAGGAGAAACCCCTTGCTGAATCAGTTCTGCAACAAATCACTGGTGATGGTGTTTCTTCCTCAACGGAGAAGCCATTGGCTATTATTGCTGAAAATATAGGTTCCTCAGAGGATCTCATCAAGAGTACAAGCCACAAAAACAATATAAACAATGTGATTCAACAGAGTGAAGAATCTGCTGATAGTGCAGGGAATGGTGATATAATACATAATCTTGGACACAATGGAAGTGCTGCATCACTCGAGAATCAAGAAAGAACAATTGTGGAAAGTAGCTTATTTGATTTTGATGGAGGTCCTGTTCTTGTACCTGGCTTAATACCACCAATTGAGACAACAGATGAAGCAGGCCAAGATGAAGTTCAAGAAGTGGCTACTGTGGACACTTCAGTTGTTGCTTTTGAAACTCAGGATCAGAAAATACCAGAGGTAAACTCTTGATGAGTGTGACCTTCCTTTTCTCCTCTCCTACACTTTTCCCTACTTTACTTGTCCACAACTACCTTGGCAGAGAATTGTTTTGATTTCCGTTTCCTTTGAAGAAAAGGTTGTTTAAAGTTTAGGAGTTTGAAATCCTCTGAGAGGATAACTGAATAAATAAAAACATAAATATGTTATTCTGTTTGTATCATTATCTATGTTTATCAATGAAGGGAATTTTGTCAGCCTCTATGGTGCATCACTTGTTTTTCATACATATAATGAATACATCTAAAGGACAAACAGGGAAGGAGGAAAAAATGTTTCTTAGTTGTTATGATTATTTAAATGGATCTTAACCATTGATAAGTGCTCTAACAATTACGGTAACAATGGAAGAGCCAAGCTATTCCATGACTTTCATTTTGGTTGTTTGAATAACAAAAGTCATAATAACACTCAAAATATTCAGAGTCTCGAACCCGGTTAGAGAAAGACATGAAGCATTCCATCTAGCATTTGCCATAAGAGAAGATTCACATATTGCTATACAAGCTTCCCGCTTTATAAATACAATAATTCTTTACCGTTGACTACAAGCATCTAAGACATGTTTTGCAATAAATTTCTGATAAATGTTGGGATTCAACTGGGATGGGCATTTTTGACCATTCTTTTAGGCAATGTATAGAAACTTGCCTTGGATTAAAAGAAAAATGGTAGCCACTTGTCTTAGGGTTGTTTGAACATGTGTAGAAAAGATCAGAAGACCAATCGCTAGAGGCAGAGACAAAACAGGAAAAAACTATAGGAGAAACCATTAAGAAGGATTTTGAAATCAACAGGTTGTCTATAGATGTGATTTATGATAGAATATTATTGTTACGGAATAACTAACATTGTTCTGATGGTTAAACGGTTCTATTGGGTAGATGGTAGACGAGACGATTCTATCAAATAAAACCGTCTATTAGACAGTGTTGAATAATCTAAGAGATTTCAAAGAAGCGTCTATCATCCAGCATAATCTTCTACCAATAAAATCATCTAACAGGCTTCACTAGAATCATATAGAACCGTCTAACCATCATAACAATGTTAGTTATTCCTATGACAATTATGGCATGGGTTGATCCATGTAACCTCGCATAATGAGAAAAGATATGGTGATTGTTGTTTTAAGCAATGTGTAATTTTGTATTCTTTGAACTTGTGCATCTGTCAAATAGTTGTTGTTAGTGTTAATTCTCTCTATTGTTACTTTTGATGTGCTTAAACTGAAAATATTCAGTTCATCAAGGAGCAAGAATCCGATGATGGCACACCCCAAGAGATAAATGCAACCATCAATAATGAACCAGAGCTGCTTTCCAATGGACATGAAGAGCAGTCTCATTTATCACCAGAAATGAAAGACTGGCCAAACTACCAGCCAGTTGATGAGAATCCCATGCAAAATGACATAAAATGGGGCCAGGAAACGGTAAAGAAATTTCTAACAAAGCTTGGATTCCTTTGATGTCAACTTACAGGACCACCGGTAGAAACCTTATTGAAACTGATCATGAGTTCTGTGATCGTTCTCATCCATTTGCCTAAATTTTTATTGGCTTGGGATAGATGGATAGGACCTCAAGATGTTACTTGATGATGGCTTTTGAGAATAGATACCTCTTATCTTCTGGAGATAATGCTGTATAATATGCTGTTGTATTACTTAGAATGTATTATTTGTTCGGTTTTGGCCACTTTTGTATAGTACTATGAATTTCATTGGGATAGTGAGCTCTGGTTATGTATACCATACTTTTAACTTAGAATTGTTTATCAGTTGTAATAAGTTCCATGAAATGCTTAGAATTATTCATCCGTTGTTTCCACTTGTTTTTATGCTTTAAAATTTTAGAAATGAAGATGTTATGTATATAGAATCTTGTGCTGTATAAATAAAATGAATTGTGCGCGCTAGTTGCTAATTCAATGACAGACAATTTGATTGTTGACATCCATATTGCCGCCTGCATTCTACGCTAAATGTTAATTGAG
This sequence comes from Canavalia ensiformis, assembly GCA_026541065.1. NCBI lineage: Eukaryota > Viridiplantae > Streptophyta > Magnoliopsida > Fabales > Fabaceae > Canavalia > Canavalia ensiformis. The sequence continues at coordinate 210,162 of JAMKYM010000057.1, forward strand.
CATGATGGAGGAAGAAAATTGGGAGTCAACATTTTTACTCCCTGAAATTTTGGATGTCTTAGGTTGCTTGGGATGTTTTTTAGTTTTTAATTTTGAAAATTTTAAAAATTTCATTTAATTTAATTTGATTTTAATTTTATTAAAATTTATAAAAATAAGTCAATTTATTTAATTGTGTTATGTTAATGTGAATTCAAAGTGAATAGATAAATACAAAAATAATTAAAAATTAATTTTTTTGAAAAAAATAAAAAATTTAAATTAAAAATTAATATTATTATGGTAATAAACATAATAACAATTGTATGATAAATATAATATTAGGGATATGATAATATGGTAGTTATAATATAAAAATATTATATATTATATAATTTATTTAATTTATTATATTATTTAAATAATTAACATATAAATAAATAATTTTATATATTATTATATTCTTGTATATTATTTTAGTATTTATTTAATATAAAATAATATTTTATTATAATATATTATAAATAATTATATAATTTAAAATTATATTATATATTAAATAATATTATTATTTATTATAAAATTTAAATAAATAAAAAATATAATTAAAAAAATTAAAATTAAATTATTTCAAAATAATAAAAATAATAAATTTTAAAATTTATTATTATTATTAATATTATGATGATGATAATAATTATATTTATGATAAAGATAATGATATTATAATATAAAAATATAATTTTTTATTTTTATAATTATTTAATAATAAATATAAAAATATATATATTATTATTATAATATTTCTTATTATTCAATATTTATTTTACATAATATTGTACATATGAATATTTTGAATAATTATATTATATAAAATTATAAATTAGAAATAATTTATAGATTAAATAATATTATTTATTTTATTATGAATTTATTAAAATATATAAATAAAAATTAATAATTTTTTAATATAATAAAAATTAAAATTTTAAAAAAATAAAAAATTATTATTATTATTATTATTATTATTATTATTATTATTATTATTATAATTATAATAGTAATATAACAATGATTTATAATAGTTAAGTAAAATTAAAAATAAAAATATTTTAAAATAAAAATAATAATAATAATTTCTTTCTTACTTTTAATTAATTGAATTGAAACTATTTTAAAATCTTTTTATAAATCAACTTAAAATTATTTTTTGGATATAATATAAAAAATAATAAAATTAAAAATCTTGTATAAAATTGTTTTAGATCTCCAACCTTTTATTATTAGATAATTTTTAATTAAAATTATTTTTAAAATTAATTTAAAAATTAATAATTAAAACTCACAACTAAATGAAATTTATTTATTTTTTATATAAATTTTACTTTTCTAATTTTATAAAATATTATTTTAAGTCTATTTTAATAAAAATAAGAGTGTAAAAATTGAATGATGCAAGATTAAATTAAAATTAAAGTAAGAATTTTATAAAATTAAATAATAAAATGATTGGGGATTAATAGTTTGTTTTAGGTTTATATAAGTTATTGGTTTTGAAAAATATTACGCTATTTGAATTTTAATTTTTATAAAAAAATTATTTGAATTAACTATGTGTTTGGAAGATATTTTGTAGATTAAGTGAAAAAATCATAAAAATATTATTTAATTTTTTTAAAAATAGTTTATATTTTATTATTTTTAAGAAACAATTTTTTCAAGATAAAAATTTTAATCTTGTGATTAAAAGTTATCAACTTATTTTTAATTATTTTCTATTTTTATTTTTAACTGTTTAATTATGTGTAATATAGTTTTTCGTTTTATATTTAATTTTATAGTTTCATTATAATGATTATTTTATACAATCCAAATAAAAATAAATTATTTTAAAATTAATTTTCATTTAATATATTCAAATAAAAAACTTATTTTATATAATTAATTATTGAAATAACATTTTTTTATTTAATCCAAACACAAAGTTAATCCTTATATTTAGCAAAATAATATCATTTTAGTTTTCAAATAAAAATTTTATAAAGACAAACAAAACGTTATAATATTTAAATCTGTTTAAGTCTTTTATTTCATACTAAAACGGTATTTTACTCTTCATTCCGTTTTCTCAAAGTAAAATTTAGTATAGCAGGGAAACTACATTCATAATATTATACACGCGAGCCCTAAGATGGCTTCTCCCTTAAAATTATGTTATTTTGCAACAAATTTGTTCTGACTTTCGAGTATAAATGGCTCGTAATTATTGTGCGTTTTTCATATTAAGAAGCATAAACTTTTTTCTCGTTTTATAATAATGGTTTATACTTTTCTTATTTCTTTTTATTTGTTGAAAAATAAATATTAATAAAATATAATTTTTTATTATAACTTTTTTTAAAAAAATATTTTCTAATTTTATTTTAATTTTTATGCTTTTTTATTTATCGCATTTAATAATAATTAAATAGATATAAAAGTATATATGAAAAATAATTTTTTTAAAATAAAATTAATTAATTAATTAAAATAAACATTTTACTATATTTTTAAACGGATAATAAGCAATGGAATCAAAAGAGGAAGTAATATATGAAAGTTGAGAAACCAATTATGTTTGCATTTTACCAATTCAATCATCCAACTCTTGTCAGATAAATAATTCATCCGAGAAGTCACATGTTAATTATATCTCATACTATAATATTTTTTAATTCTCTTTATCATATATTTATATCCTAATATATTTTATTTTTTTATAATTTTTAGTATACCGTACTATTATATATTGTATTTTACATCTGATCTCTTTGTGGTTATTTCTATCTTTTTGTAACCACCAAAATAACTGGGAAATTTTAGAAGCAACAACAACAGTCAAGGAAAGGAAGAGGACACGGACCGCAGCAGAACGGTGAGAGCAAAACAGAGAGAAAATAAGAATATAATGAAAGAAAAAGCAGAGTACAAACATAACAGATAATATGATAATTGATAAGAGAAACAGAGAACAAGTATAACAGAGTTGAGAGCAAACATAAGAAGCTAGTATAAACAGAGAGCACACTGAAGCAAAACAGAGAGTAAAGTGAGGAAGATGGTTACAAAACAACGTAAATTACAACGAAAAAAATGGTTAAATCACACTGATTCAAGTGACATCATAAACTATCTGTCGGATTTGGGTTTCAACAGAAATAAACGGTATATAACCGTTCATCTCTACCTGCACAATCTAAGACGGTGCTTCCTGTATCCATCCGCACCAAATGTCTCTTGGTTATTTTTGGTTTCGGTGGATGATGTGTAGTTGTTCACCTATTTACACTTCCCCTTCTACCATTTCAAATTTAAAAAACCCAAATATACCCAGGTGTAGAGCGCTTTAGCGCATGACAATCTTTTCTGCTTCAAAATGTTAGGGAGTTACAATTAAAATCAAGAAACATGATAATTAAGATCAATGGACAATCAAAACTGCTTTGAAAATTCAAACTCACCTTGATGTGTGATATGCGTGAAGATGACAGTGTACACAGTAAGCGATCGTATCTTTATGTGTGACGACAAACTTGAAAGCGACAGTTGAATTCAGTGACAGTTTTCTTATAAGTCTCGTTACACTAATAGTTGGTTGATAAAATTGCATCTGCGTGTTTTTAACAAATTTTTCATGAATATTTTTGTTTTATCTTGTTAGATACGGTCTGTTAGAACTTTTCTAAAGAAAAAAATGTTCTTTCGTTTAGGATATCCTGTACAACTACTTAAAACACGGGGAGTATATTGGTTTTTGGTACCTGTTTTTTAATGAAAGACAAAACTTTAATTTTTTATTTAAATTAAAATATCTAAATTTTAATATATTTTTAATTTTTCTTCTTCTATTCTTCTCTTCCTACTACCATGTTCATCTATTCTATAAATATTGTCATTATATATACTAAATAATTGCATAATGATCCAAAAAATAATCTTAAATAAAATATCTCCTCTGGTTAATTAATAAATGTTTAACTTACGTTATAAAAATGCGGTTAAAATCTTATTAAAGGGAATAAAGGGCTTTTTTAAAAACTATTGTTCAGTAGTTTTGTTGTTTATTTATCAATAAAAAATGTTAATAAAAATTTGATAAAAAATTAAATTTTATTATATTCAAATTTATTTTAAATAAAAAATATAATTATAGTTAATTATAAAAATGTTAACATTATTTAATATATAATATATACATATTAATTCATATTTTTTATACAAAAATTAAGATGTATGAAATATTATAGTTTTCATCATTGAAAGAAAATAAAAAAAATAATATTTTTAATTAAAAATTCTAATTTAAAAGGAAATCTTAAAATAATTTATAAATAAGGAAAATTTATTATAAGAAATAATAATTTGTAACAAAATATTATATACGTAAAGAAAATTAATATAAAATCTTAAAAATGAATATCAATTTTACGCTTAAATCATTTGTATGATTTTATAATTAGTTTGTTATCTCATGATACAAATTTTTTAAAAAAATACTTATTAGAAAAAATATGGTAATTATTGTTTAAACAACAATTTCTTTGTTACAAATTGTAAGCCTCGTTATACTAACGTACATAGCAGAAAATTAAATTACTAAACGTCTCTATACATATGTGGTTTGTTCTTATTACTTATCATTTTTTTAATTCATTTATCTATAATTAATAGTAAACAACCAAACAGATATTGTTCACATAACATACAAAGCTTACATAACTATACAGTGCATCTTACATGTTCATTACAGTCCTTGGCACTAAGGCCTTTACATGCACATATTACACACCTTAATGCACATACCAAATTTACATAATTATTTTCTACACACCATAATACAATATATACACATAAGTTAACTTAATACTACATAATAATAGATAGGATGCTTGCATTTATCCATTTACAAACATTTAAATTATTAACATGACTTTAAAATCTTCTTTGTTTTATAATAAACATGATACAAAAAATCTTGGAGAACATGCCGATGAAAGGAAAATTGTTGGAAATTTCTTCATTTGGTTGATTATTTGCAATGGAAGACAATCAATTAACTGTATCCAGATTTTGGGAATGAGCCATGAAACTTAAGGCTTGGACTTATAATAGACGAAATGAATCTATATGGTAAATTAAGTGGTAAGCATAGTTCATGACCTGTTCTTTTAACAATTTACAACCTTCCTATAGAGATGTGCATGAAGCATAAGTACATCATGTTCTCTATGATGATTTTAGACTCACAACAACCTGAAAATGACATAGATGTTTATCTTTCTCCCTTGATTGAAGACTTGCAAAATATGGGAAAAAGGTGTGGATGTGTTTGATAGGAATGGTAATGAAAATTTCAAAATGTGGGCCATGCTCTCTTGCACTATTAATGACTTTCCAACATATGAAAATTTATGTGGAATGGTGTTAAGGGCACAAACATGTCCTATATATGAAGACGGCACAAGTTACCATCATCTACAACACGGAAGGAAGACAATTTACATTGTTTATTGAAAATTTCTCAGGGATAATAACTTATTTCATAGACTAAGGAAAGATTTTAATGAGTTTCTGAAAAATAGGGTTGTTCCAAAGGTCTTAATTGGAAAACAAGTTTATGAACAGGTTAAAAACATCAACATTATTTTTGGAAAGACTTAAAAGAAGGCCATCGAGACAAAGATATGGAAGAAAAGATTAATATTTTTTTATCTTCCATCTAAGTGAAATCTTGATGTTAGAAATTGTGTTGATGTGATGCATGTGGAAAAAAAGTGTGTGATAGCATTATCAAAACACTCGTGAATATACAAGGCAAGACAAAGGATGGTGTGAATTCTCGATGATATTTAGTTCAGATGGGTATGCAACAACAGTTAATACCATAGTATGTAGGTTAGCCGAACATATTTACCTTTGCATGTCATACATTATCAAAAAAAGAGAAAATAAATTTATGTGTATTCCTACACGGGGTTAAAGTGCCCCAAGGTTATTCTTCAAATTTCAAAAGACTTGTCTTCATGAAAGATCTCAAGTTAGTTGGGTTAAATTCTCATGATTGTCATGTGTTGATGCAACAACTACCCCCCATGGTTATTCCTAGCATTTTGACTAAAAAAGTTAGATACACTATAACTAGGTTGTGCTTTCTTTTCAATGCAATATGTCACAAAAAGTCATTGACCCTCGAAATTGAATGAGTTGGAAAATGAAGCTTTTACTATCTTGTACCAATTGGAAATGTATTTTCCTCCATCATTTTTTAATATTATGGTTCACTTGATTGTTCATATAGTTAGGGAGATCAAGTTATGTGGTCAGTTTATCTACGATGGATGTATCCAATTGAACAATATATGAAAATGTTAAAAGGGTATGTGGAGAATCCACACTGTCCTCAGACATCTATGATTAAAAGATACATTACAAAAGAGGTTATTGAGTTTTGTACATAGTATTTGTGAGATATGGAACCCATAAGACTTCCTAAGTCTCATCACGAGGGAAGACATAGAGGTAAAGATGCGTAAGGCATAACAGTGAAAAACATAGGTTAGGTAGAAGTCCTTCAAGCACATTTGAATATTTTGAATAATATCAATAAGATTCAACCTTACTTATCTACACACAAAACAATTATAAGGGAAAATAATCTTCGAATGAACAAGAAATGGTTGTTGAATGAGCATAATAAAACATTCTTAACCTGATTTGATGAAACCATTAAGAAGGATGATTATGCCTATGATACATTGAGGTGGCTAGAAAATGGCCCAAACTTTGATGTCATATATTTGAACGGATATGATATCAATAATTTTTCCTTTTACACAAAGTCTCAAGGATGATAAAAGTACCATGCACAATAGTGGGGTTATGATGGCAGCTGAGCCGATGTACTTTTCAAGTTCCACAGATAAAAATCCTATTATGGCATCTATATCTTACTTTGGAGTGATCAAGAGATAATTGATTACTGATTGATTACATTTTACAAATTTTTAAGTGGTTGTTTTCAAATGCAGGTATTTAAAAGGGTTGATATCGTTAACAATGGTTTCAACAAGTTAAATGAAATGAGATTACATTGGTTGAGCTCATAAAGAAAAGGATTTGTTTGAAATATTTAGTCATGGATGAATGGAACAAAACAAGTGTTTTTATGTCAAGATCAAAGTTTTTAACAAAGGACTTTGGCTTATAAGCAATTTCACCCCAATTCATATGAAAGACTCATTGCTATTGGTCAATGATGACCCCAATGATATGAAAAATATTGATATTTCTCAAACTCCCTTCTTATCAAGGTATATAATGAATAAGAAAAATGAATAGTGATGATGAAATCATGAATTAGATTGATCCCTCTAAAAAATTGATCATCATGAAGGATATAGGAAAATGATACTGCATGATATAAGTTATTTATTTATTTTATTATATCATTAATCCATGTTTATTGTTTACTTATATTAAAATGTTTATTACTTATTTTATATTCAATAGAGTTTTTAACATATATTTTTACATGTTTCAATAGGCATATCTTGTGGATGAGCTTTTATCTCCGAATCCTGAGGAAAACTAGTGTCTTGAATGGTGTGGAGATGCGTTGATTTGGATGCGTAAATGGAGAGTATCTTAGGCACCACTCCTAGGGCGTGTTATTGTCCATTTATGTATTATCTTTTTATGTTTCTTTTACCCTCTTTTTTGTCCAAAACCTTGGAGTTCCAAGGATAAGGAAAAAGGTAGTTCTTACCTCAAGATAAGGCTTATAATTAATTTTTTGAGAGAAATCCACTATGAAAAATATGATTTCAATTAATGACTCAAAGTGCTATTTTCAAAAATGTTTGATAACAATGGGGTCGTTTGCAAGTTAACCAAAGAGAGGCATCTTTATAAATTTAGCTTATAGGGATCAACCCTCCTTCCTTTCCTGCAAAAAATGGGCTTGGATTTCTAACAAAAGGTGGTCAATCAACCATGTATCCAGATAACATGTGATCCCAAATTGGGATTGGGTAAGCCTATGTTATGGAGCTATAAGAATTACAGAAGAAAAATGTGCCCTAAGCTGTTATTCGAGATGATCATCATGAAGGTAGGGGCTCTTTAAAGTTAGTTATTTAACAAGCCTAATCCTAAAGTTTACATTTTAAAATGGGCCCATAGGCCTATATTGGTCCTTTTTAACATAGGATTTCTACATGTTTCAATTGGCATATAGCTAAACCATCTGAGAACCCTCCTTCCCAAAGTGGGTTTGATAGCTAATCATGGTAGAATAAGAGAAGATGAGCCATATAATTAAGGGAGTTAACCCTTAGCCGGAGTGGTGACTAGATGATTCCCATAGAATATAACACCTTAAAAACAAATACCGATTTCACGCTTAAGTCGTTCATTTGGTTCCATTTTTAGTTTCTCATGATGCGGAATTCATTTTAGAAAATACTTATATGAAAATACGGTAAATTTTTTTTAAAAACTATTTGGTATAAAATGCAAGCTTCGTCGATAAAATGTGCGTAATGGTAAAATAGATCGCATGATGAATTTTGTGTGCATTTAGAACGATATGAACTAATTACTTATGTTATTCCTTTATTACTCATTAGCACATAGGCAGTTAATCACGATTTAAACATGATATATGTACCATAACATAGTTATACACATCATCTCATACAACGCATCAGTCTTAGGCCTGTGGCCTTATCATACCGTTATTACAAACCTTAATTTACATAGTCATCTTTAATCCTAATACAAAATATATATAAGTTAGCTTACTACTACATGTTAGTAGATAAGATGCTTGCATCCACTTATTTTCAACATCAGTGTGGCGTAGATCTTCTTTAAGAAAGAGTGTCTTGCATCCTCTTCAAGCATGTGAATTGCTACCATTATGAACAGTGTTCGAGACGTTTGGGAAGTAAGTGGAAGAATTAGGGATGAGAAACTAAGTTTCTCAGTAGGCTTTCTACTTAGTTCTAATGTCATCACTTTAATCCCAACCACTTCAGTTTATTTTAGAAATCATTTCTTTCATAAAAGGTTACTTTTAATTCTTTGAAAATATTTCTCTGAAGTGGATAAATTTTATTCAAAACATAAAACTTAGTGTCTCTTCATACATTCTTCTTAACATTTATAACTTTAGTGTCTCAACATACATTCTTCTTAACATTCTTAACTTTGGGATCACAAATAAGATATCATTTGACATACAATTATTCTGTCTTAAATTTTATTCTTTACTACTTTTCTTTATGTTTATCATTTCTTTGTCTAACCTTTGGGACACTTTATGAATCTAGTTTCACCACTTTTGGGAGAAAACAATTAGACATAGACATGTATTAAATTTGTCAAACAATATCTTCTCACTAACTCTACACTCACCTCCTACTAAATATTAAGGATATAAGCTCATTCCATGGTGATCGTCACCACCACATAAGGTGTGAAGGACTTAATGCCTTCACAGTAGAAGGATTTTTGGAATGACCTTTGACTCCAAGAAGCAACCTTTGGCTTCTCTTCAAAAGGGTTTTTAAGGGCCCCCTAGAATCTAGTGTGCACAAGGCACAAAGAAAGTAGTATTACGTTTTCACATAATGTTTGCTTTAGTGATCCCTTAATCTTTTTAAGTTCATTTCAGTGGCTTCCGAATAATTATGCATGCTCAAACAAATTTCCAACCAATATGGAATGCACATATAGGTTTCAGATCCACACAAACCAATCTCATACATAATCATCATTTCTTCCTCATTCATGAGCATTCACAATTAATATTACCAGTTGATTGGTAAATTGCATAACATTGCATCCTAAATGCAAGTCCAAACAATTTTTTCAATTCAATTTCTAATGTTGAATCACTTAGGGAACTTATTCCACTCATTCTCCTAAGTTACCTCTCATCCTTTCCTTTCCTCAAGTTTATATTTGTTCATTAATATTTTTACATCTTAGAATATTAATCTTGGTGGCCAAATGGTAACTTTTAAAGTTCTTTACTCTTTTTGTTCTCTTTTCAAGTCTTATGCATGTCCTAATTTATTCTAAGTTCAAGTATTAAGTATTTACAAACTTTTAGTTATTTAGGATATTTTTTTATTAAACTTGGCCAAATGGTAACTTATACCTTTATCTACTTTATTTTAAACTTTTAATTCTTCTTATAACATTCTAAGACTTCTTAAGTTATATAAATTAGGATTTTTAAACTTCTTTTCTCTTTATTAACTTAGAATGGAAAAATATAAACTCTAGGATCCTAATTTCTTCTAATTCATTTCCTCCTTTCTAATAAGTCAATTTAGGTTGCTTGAAGTCTAACTCATTCATTTGAATCCAACTTATATACTTTTACAACTTCCTTCTCATTAAGGTATGCCATGATCGAATTACTTAGTAAACTTTTAACTTCATGTTTAAGTCCTAACTATCCTTCTTAATCATGCCTCTAATAAACCTTTGATATGTTACCTTGTATTCTCCTTTTTTTTTACTACCTTAATAATTAGGCCTAATTGACTCTTAAACCTTTAAAATATCTTTTATTCAAGACCAAATAATATCTAATTAAAACAAGTAGAAATTAATTAATCTTTTAGGTCAATTTATTCCTAGATGGTTGAATGACCTACTTTCTTAAATCTTACCTTTCATACACTTTAATTATATTTTACTTACATGTCTAGGATCATTATTTGGGCCTAGTTATGGATTGAAACTCATTCTTAGTTAATTTAAAACATGGTAGCCAAATTCCAACTACCTAGACTTTAGGTTTCCATAATTTCCTTCTTAACCCTAAGATCATGTACTTAAAAATTCAATATGTCTCTTTATCCATCTTAAAACTTTTTTGTACTTTAAATTCATTTTATTCACATGAAAATGGTCCTCATTTAAGCCTAATTGGATATTAAAACCTCCTTTAAGTTAATTAACCATTAAGTGGTCGAATGCCACTCTTCTATGTTTAGGGGTTCCTTATTCTAACCCTAGTTAACTTAAGTTGACCATTTCTTAACCTAGTTGACCTAAGTTGACCATTACTTGGGGACCAAGTTTATAGTTCAGAATTGACTTAGTCTAAGGTAATTTTATATCTTTTTACATAAAACTTAATGGAATGGTTGATTTCACATTTACCCTTGCTTAAGTTATGGTAAATTTTCTAGTTACCCATTTTAAGCTTCTTTAGGATTTTTACCACTTAGTAATTTTTTTGGATTTTACCCTAAGCTTACCTAGGCCATATATTTTGAAACTTAACCTTTTAAATGTTGATTAAACTTCCAATTAAATTATTTACTTGTTGAAAATGGTTGATTTATCCTTAATCACATTTTTAACCTATTTTTGCCAAAATCTCTCTAGGGTGGCTGAATGCAGTCCTAAAGGTTTTTCACCTTTCTTTGATTAACTTTGTTCAAAGGTTGATTTTGTTCATTTTAAACCTGATTTCAGAGCTTGATTTACATATGAAATTTTTTGGCCAAGTTAAACTATGTTTTTGGAGTGGTGGCCGAAAGCTTTCCTTGGTTACCCAAGGTGATTTTCTTCCAAGTTTTCATCTCACACCACCATGGTTCAGTGGTGTTAATATTTTGCAGCCCATCTTGCCTTTGTTCCATGCTTGTTTTGTCTAGGTTGTGATGCTTAGGTGCTGTTCATGATGGGTCTTGGGGTGTCATACAAGGATTTAGCCACTTTTGGCTACAAATTACATCTTTTGTTTGGTAGCTTTCTAACTAATGTCCAAAGGGAACCTTTGGAACTTATTACATAAATTTATTTCACCTATTAACATACATAATCAGAGGTGTAGATCCAGCACAGAAATCACACCCAACTTATCACAAGAGAAAATCACAAGGTCAAAACTAAATCATAAAACAAGCATGAAAACAACAACATATCATATTTTTCCAAACCACAAAGAGTAGATTCTTATGATCTACTCCAAGATCCACACATCCTCATTAAAATAAGCTTCAAAAACCTTTCTCATGAGAGCATAAAATTGATCAGAGCTTCAAAAATAATTTTAAAACAAACCCCACCGATTAAATTTATTCTAAGTGCCTTAGAAGCACTTGTAACCGACCAAACTTTGTTTTTCTTTTCAAAAATCACTAAAAATGGATGGGGCTGGTTTTGAACGGTTAAAATAAAATTTTAAACTCTCACAAGTGAAAAATAAAAAGAAAATACATAAATCTTGGAGAAAAGATGCATGAAAGAAAACACACACACACACACACACACACCATAAAAAAACAAGTTAAAATCATAAAAAGGAAAGTAGAAGGATCCAACTTGTTGAAGACTTCCTTAGTGATTTGTGGGGCTTTGATGGCTGCCTTGGGTCCCCTATTTTCTTTTCTCCGAACATGGACAAATGATGGTGGTGAGGCTTTGGTGTTTATGGCTTTAATTTAGCATAAGTCTTAAAAATGAAGACTTAGGCTTACAGGTGTAGGTTTTGGGTGATTTGAGGTAAGATGAGTTTAGAGAGAATGGAGAGGATTTTGATAAGTGTTTAGGCTGAAAAATCTGAAGCAAATGGGGTCCTAAGGGTCCCAAAAGAATTCGGCCACTTATGGGTCAAGGGGAATTAATTTTGTACTTAGGAGTATTTTGATAATTTTGCCTTAGATTTTTCCTATTTTCCAAAATAAATCAAAATTCAAGGAATTATCCTTTTAGGTTTAGATTAGTGTTAATTAGGCTGATCTTACCTTTGATTATGATTAGTTTACCCTAAGCATGCTTTATTTTTAAGTCTTAACCATGGTTAAAGGAACCTTTTTACTATTTACTTTTGTCTTTTTGTGGAAGACTTGGTTGACTTCACTTTGGTGATTCATCACCACCTTTCCAGTTGCTGATTTTCGAGCATATTTGTGTGTGGTCCACTTTTGGCTTGTTTATCACATTATCTTGCCTTCCCGGCCTTCTAGGGGAGTTTTCATAATTTTTCTTAGGATTTCTGAAAAATTTCCCAAATTATTCCTTTGATATTTCCAAAAATTTTTGGTTCATTTCCATGTTAATCTAAGGTCGTTTACTATTTTTATGGGAACAAACTAGCTTTGTTCAAAAAGTGTAGCTCCTAGGGACATTTTGGTCATTTTTGGGGTTTTCGAAGGGTGTTTTCGTCCCTTCTCATGTTTCTAAATTTTTCTCACTACTTTTAACCATCCATGATGTTTATAATCCATTTAGGATATCTTTCACTTGTATTTCCATTTCGCTGGCTCATTATTTGAGTTGCCCAAGTGCAGGGGCATTTTCATGATTTGCACCAAACTTCCTAATTTCTCTATTTTTGACTTCTAATTTCACCTAGTTTCATTCTAGAAACTATTTGTAGCCTCAAACATTTATCATAGAAAAGTCGGGATGTTACATAGAGTTTGATCAAGCCACTGAAAATCCTTTAGGACCAATCAAAACAAAGTTTAAGAGCAAAGCTAATATTTTGAAGAAAGATTAGGATGATGTAAAGCTTTGAGTGAAAGATCAAATTTGGGAAACTATCATGTTATATCACTTTAAAGAATTAAGCTTATCCATATATTTATGCTTTACTAACTAAATATATCTCATATTTTATGTACTTTACATACAATGTGCCAAATACTAACTTGTTGAAGAAGAAGTGGCTTTCATTTGTTGGTGAATGTTGGAGGGGCTTCAAGACACATCTCACCAATAATATTTATATGGGTCATTAAAGGATTTGTCTCCTTTTGAGGAGTACTAGTTCCTTGATGATGAGATGTGGCAGAGATTTGTTGAGACTTAAAGGATCCTGCATTCGTTGTGCGTATCTTTATAAACTGTGTTTATTTTTTATTTTACTAATATAAGGTGTATTATGTCAAATTGATTTCATTTCCTATAACAGGAGAAAACACACAAGGCTTATCTAATTTTTTCAAAGAGCTGCTTAACAATGTTTTGAAAATAAAGAAGACTCATTAAGTAGAAGTTAGAAAAATATCAACAATCATCTGAAATAGACCCATCTAAACTTTTGTCTCCACCATCTCCACCCACATGCCAAAAGGCTTCAGAAGAGTATACATCAGAGCCTTATCACATTATTGCTGAGAAGATTGTAAGTACTTATAAAAAATAATTTTTTATTGATGTTAAAAAATATATATACTGATAATGATAATTTATATTTTGTAGAATTTTTTGGTTGAACAAAGCTCATACGAAACCTTTGCTTCTATTGGATGGATTGATATTCTTAGTACTCTTATTGGCCAACCAAAGCATTCAGGTTATGTTCATGCTTCTTAATGAGGTGTTGGCATTAGGTAGTACTTTCAATTGTCCTCCACTACACATGCCTCCAAAGAAGGACTAGTGTTAGGAGATGAGTTAGAGGCCATGAGAGAAGACATGAGGCACAAACTTTGAGAAGGCTCAGATAGGAACTCAGGTAGGAGCTTGCATCTTTGGGACTTTCCCAAACATATACACAAGATCACCGCTCCCTTTCTCCTAGACGTGTGAGCATAAAGGGAAATTGTGCTCCAACTAAGGAACATGTACCAAGAGGAGAGGATCTTATTGATGTTGCACGGCTTATGAGTTATATGTTAATGATCTGTATCATTTGGTAGCCATTGGGAAAGTCTATAATTTGGGTTCAACTATCCATCGGTAGCAAATTGATGATGATAATGTTAGGATGGTGGTTGAACAGGTTGAAGATACAAATGTTTCTATTCTTGTGACTAATAAGGATGTCATGTAGTGGGGCAAGCCCCTAATCATTTTATTTTATGGCCAACAAGACTTGTGTAGTAAGCTCAACCCAAGGTATTAAATAATTTTATTTATGTTGCTAATTTATAAATGTGTGTGTGTGTGTGTATATATATATATATATATATATATATATATATATATATCTTGGCAAGGAGATTGATGTCAATGCTAAAAATGATCTTCCATCCAAACAAAAGAAACATGAAGCTGACTTGTTTGCATGTTTGTTTGGTATTGTTGCTAACCTAGGTAACCAACCTTTGAAAATCATTACGGAACCAAATGTCACAGGGAAACCTATTGTTATCCATTTCTATATTATTAAGAAAGATATCTTGGAGTTAGTTATGGGTAACTATTTACTGTGTGTTTCAATTCTACAATTATGATTAATGTAAGTATATTTCTAAACCTTTGTTGAATTAATTAAGTATCAAAATCTAATAATTAGAAATGATTCAAGATATTAGGTACATGCATAACATCTGTACCCAAAAAGGGAACTTAGACCTCTATGAATTCCTTGACTTGGTTCATATCCAGAAAATTGGGAATAAGATAACTAATATATAGGGGTACATTTAGAGTAGATTGGAAACTGAAGAAGACTGTTACTTGGTATCTTATTTTCAATCGTAAATTAATACTTAAAAGTTTTATTTAACACCTTAAATTAAATTTCTAATTTTGATAAAAAATATATAGGGCCCATTGATAATTAATCATTATTTCTCCAAAGCACAATGTAATTGTATTTTTATGCTTTGCTTGGCAAAAATCGAAGAATATTTTTTTGGTATTTATATTCATTATTTGTATTCCTAAAGGTATTTTTTTGGTTCTTCTATTATTACAGAGCAATGAATACTTGTCTTCTATTAAAAGAGATGCATTCAACAATTATTAAAAAGCCTTCATGGGCAATTCTATGTTAAATACTTTATTAACAATTATTCAATTCTTATATATTTTTTATCATTATATCATCTCTAATTATATTTTCCTTTTCCTATTTTTCGAAGTGACAATGATAAGTTCAAGGAACCGAGTATGGATATTATGTTATAAGATATACGTTTCATATTGTCTCAGCATCAATACTTGATTCTTGGATTGAAATAATTACAGTTATCACAATTTGGTAATTTTATTTTATTTCATAACACGATAAATTTCTCTAATTTTATTCCAAAATTTTGTATATATTTGGAAATCCTCACCCTTTAACTAAAGAAGAAATTGTTGATGTTAGAAGGCATTGGGGGGGAATATATGATAGAGGTATCCAATATGAGTTGATTTTATGTAATTTTAAGTTATTTTCTTCATAAAGTACTCAATAAATTTTGATTTGATAATGAACAATGATATATTTATTTTTAGTAAATAGATTCTTTGGTTGCTATATTATTTGTCTATCTTGTTTGGTCATATGTGCAAGTATTGTAATAAAATTATGTGGCAGTATGCCCAAATGAATTGAACATTAAAAAAGGACTTTCCACATCAGTTAGTGTCTAAACTGATGTAGAAAGTCACATTCTATCTTGGTTAAGGTCTTAACCGATGTAGAAAGTAGGACTTTTTATATCGGTTGAACTAAGAAACGATGTAAAAGGTTCACTTCCTACATTGATTCTACAATCGATGTAGAAAGCCTAACTTTTTATATTCTCCATTTCTATATTGCTTAAAAAACCAACGTAAAAATTCCAAAACAAGCGATGTAAAATTCTTATTCAAAAATCATTTCTCCTTCATTCGAGGATTTTTTCCCTTATAATGGATTTGTGAGTAGATAAAGTAAGGTTGAACTTCATCAGATATTATTCAAAATATACAAAGGTTCTTGGAGGGCTTCTGCCCGACTCATTCTTTTCACATTTATATCTCGTGTACCTTTACCTTTGTGTCTTCCCTTGTGACAAGGCTTAGGAAGTCCTATAGGTTCCACCTCTAATAAATACTCTGTATAAAACTCAATAGCCTTTTCGACAAATGTACCTTTCAATCATAAAGACCTAGGAACAGTATGAATTCTTCATATACCCTTTAAATATTTTCATGTAGCATTCAATTAGATACATCCATCATAGATAAACTGGATCACATAACTTGATCTCTGTCACTATATGAACAACCAAATGAACCATAATGTCAAAAAATGATAGAGGAAAATATATCTCCAATTGGCATAAGACAATAAAATCTTCATTTTCCAACTCATCCAATTTCAGAGTGTTAATGGATTTTCTACATATGGCATTGAAAAAAAAGCACAACCTAGTTATGGTATGTTTAACTTTTTCAAGCAAAATGTCACTAACAACGATCCGGGAGTAGCTGTTTATCAACACATGGAAATCATGAGACTTTAACCCAACTAACTTTAGATCTTTCATGGAGACAAACCTTTTTTAATTTGAAGAATAACCTTGGGCATTTTAACCCTATGTAGGCAATCACATAAACTTATTTTCTCTTTTTTAAACAATAGCGCTAATTGTTTGGTATACCCATCTAAACCAAATCTAATTGAGAATTCACACCATCCTTTGTTTTGCCGTGTATATTCAAGAGTGTTTCGATAATGCTACCACACATATTTTTTCCACATACATCACATTAATGCAATGTTTAACATCAAGATTGCGCTAGTATGGAAGATAAAAAAATATGGATCTTCTCTTCCATAACTTTGTCTGAATGGACTTTTTTTTTGAGTCTTTCCAAAAATAATGTTAATGTTTTTAACCCATTCATAAACTTCTTGTCCAGTTAAGACCTTTGGAGTAACCTCATTTTTTGGTAACCCATTAAAATATTTCCTTAATCTACGATATGGGTGATTATGTTTGAGGAATTTTCAATGACCAAGGTAAGTTGTCTTCCTTCTATGATACAGTTGATAGTAGCTTGTGCCTTCTTCATATATAGGACATGTTTTATGCCCCTTAACACTATTATCTACACAAATTTCCATATGTTCAAAAGTCATTAATAATGCAAAAGAACATGGCTTGCATCTTGAAATCTTCATTACCATACCCATCAAACACACCCACATCTTATTCCCATAAATTTGCAAGTCTTCAATCAAGGAAGCTAGATAAACATCTATGTCATTTCCAAGTTGTTGTGGGCCTGAAATCATCATGGACAACATGATGTATTTATGCTTTATGCAGAACTTTAAAGGAAGGTTGTAAGTTACTAAAAGAACAAGCCATGAACTATGCTTACTACTTAAATTACTATACAGATTCATTCCATCTGTTGCAGGTCCAAGCCTTAGGTTTCTTAGCTCATGCTACCCAAATTCTGGAAATAGTTGTCCAATTGTCTTCCATTGTAAACCATCAGCCAGATGACAAACCTTTCCATTAATTTTCCTTTGATTTGCATGCCATCTAAATTTCCTTGCATCATGTTTATTACAAAACAATTGTTTGAACCTTGGAGGTATTGGAAGATACCACAAAACTTTGGTTGGAGGCCTTTTTACAGTTTCATCACAACTAGAATCATCATCCTTCCCTTGATTATGTGAAACTTGACATACAGAGCATTCATGTAACTCTTTAAACATATTTCTATATAGTGTGCAATCATTGAGGCACTTGTGTATTTTTTATACACCATACCCATTGGAGACAAGACCTTCTTTGCCTCATAATTACATTTTGTAATGTGATACCTTCTAAAAGGATCTCTACCAATTGCTCAAGTAATTTTGTGAAACTTTTATCACTTCATTCATTTCTTGCCTTCAAATTGAATAATCTTAACACCATTCATAATCATGTAAAATTAGTACGTTCCAAGTTCAAAGGTTTGTCTATATCACTACATAAGTTACCATACATATTGTAAACACCCAATTATGTCCGAGGCTCATTTTAAGGTGGTTAATGTATAAAGAAATTCAAAAATGAATTAGATTTATAATTAAAAAAAAATTCAAGATAGAAAACAGAAAACAGACAACAGACAAACGGAAACAGGCATTGAAAGTTTTTCTGAAAAAATAAAAAAAATAAAAAAAATAAAAATAAATTTGTAATTTGGTCCTAAATCAAAATTAACTAAAAAGGAGACAAAAGAAAAACAAAAAATAATTTAGAACAGAAAAAAGAAAAACAAGCAGAAAACAGAAAACAGAAAACAGAAAACAGAAAACGGATAACAGACAAGAGTCATTTAGTTTTTTTTAATAACCAAATAAAAAGTATAAAAATATATATAATATAATAAACCTGGAATTAAGAGAAAATCAAAAGAAAAATGATAATAAAAAATGATAATAAAAATTGAAAGTAAATAACAAATTTTTAACAAATAATAAGAATAGATTTAAAGAAATTAAGGAAAAACAAAACAACAAAAATTTTATAATAATAATCAAAATTAAAAATAATGCTGAAATAATAAAAATGATAATAAAAAATAAAAAACAGAAATAAAATGGAAAATTATTAGAAGAAGTTTCAAAAAGAAAATCTTATTTTTTCTGCTTTTTTGGAAAATTTGCAAAGGAGGCCAAGACCAAAAAGGCGAAGGACGAAAATGCAAAATGAAAGAAAGAGTCAAAGTTTTTGTTATTTGCAAAGGAGGACAAAAACAAAAATGGGCAGAGGCTATAAGAGGTTGAGGATAAACAGTGTAGGGGGCGGCTTCTTTCTTGAACTCTTGATACACAGAGAATTGAAAAAAGAGCTTTGGAGGAAATTGAGAAGGAGGAGAGCAGGACTGAGCAAATTGAAGGATCAGAGAAAGACCTTTCTCTGGGAGCTTCTCCATTTCAGAAAGAGGACGTGAGGAAAAATTCGGTGTTGAAATCTTGCAAGAACCGGAATCAACCAAAAAACAACGAGAAAGAGAGGACGAACAAAACAAAAGGAGGTTAAAGGAAACGGGGAGACTCGATTGGAAGGGGCTTCTTCCTTTTTTGGGGTCTGGGCAGTTTGAATATGGTGGCTTCTTGGTCACGAGAAAAAAAAACAAAGAAAGGCTTGGAAAGAACTCTCCTCTAGAGGCACCAAAAAAAAGTCTCTGGATTGATGGCAGCTACGAGTCCAAAAAGGGGATCGCGGAAGAATTTGGAGGCCAAGATATTCATGATTATATGGGGACGAGACCATAGCATGATAATCGGATTCTTGGAGGAAGATCCAAGCAAAAGCCTGCTGCTTCCAGGTATGGGTTTTCTTATCTTAGAGTAAATCTACAAATTAGTAATTGCAAGTAACTAAGTTCTCGTCAAGAACCTTGCAAGATTCAGATAACACACCATGATAGCATCCTTGTTGAGTGTCATAAATCTCTCCGCTGTGTTTTCTTGGATTGTTAACCCGCACACTAAAATAAAATTCAAGGAGATTATGATATGAGGTTAGGAACAGAGGATTTGAAGAGTGGGTGCGTCGTGTTATTTTTTTGTATACTAGCTCGTGTTGGTTGGGATAGAATTTCATCAGGGTCTCGTTGGCAAGCTACATGGACCTCCATGTCTAGGGATGTCATCTGACACCCTAGACGTCTTCGTGAGCATGGCTTTTTTCGGATGAAACCAATCATATGGTGGATAGGGGGATTAGTCCACCACCCTCACCCCGTTTTAATATTATATTCCTTGCATGTATGGAAGTTGGGCTTAGGGATGAAGTCAAGAAGGTTGCGTGGAGGTACCTATTTTTTGGGTACCTTGGCAATAAAGAAAGGCCATATACGAACCATGCAGCGTGCCTCTGGAGATAAATCAAATTTTGGTCAAGATAAGTGATTCGGCACGAAGTTCTACACATTAAGATGCTTGCACACGGCCTCCCAATTTATCACGTTGTAAAGGTTCCTTATGGAATCCGATCTTTCCCCTGATATGAATCTGCCCCTGGGCCATGCATACAATGGTCGTACAAAAGTCTCAAGTATCAATTGCATGCTTCTCTAAATTAAGACTTTGAAGGAGTAATGAGGCAATGTGTGCAATAGCCTTACAATCACAGAAGATCGAGGCCCTGAACCTGCATTTGTGAGAACACGTTGGCTAGCGGTTGACAAGTTCTTGGTATCTAATGAACATATTGCTATGCTAGAATCACATCAGACCCGTCTTTAGAGCAGTATTTGCATGATTCGTTTCGTTGTTTTGGGCATAGCCAATTATATTAGAATGAGTAGAAATCTTGAACAAGGACTGATGTTATTAGCATGACTGGTCTACACTATACATATGCTAGGAACAGCTAGTTGTTTGCCTAAGGATATTCGCCTACATAGAATTCCATGCAATAAGAGCGGTCGTTGAATACGCGGTGAGTGTGTCGAGGGAGAAATTATGTAATCGTGGTACAAAGTGCATAGAACAAAGTCAGGGCAAAGCTTAGTTAAAATACAGTGGATGGATCAGACGTAGTTTTTATCTCAGGTTTGCAAATTAGGAAGTACAGAGTGCATAGCTCAAGTGGTTGAGCGCCTCAACCATAGCCCCACGGACGCGAGTTCGAATCCCTTGTAGCCCAATTCTGCCTTTTCCTTTATTTCCATCCCCAAGGGTAAAATTACTCTAATGCCCTAAGCTTTCCACAAAATTCCTATTCTGCCCCTACCATGGAGATGACTCTAATGCCCCTAGTCATTCCCCAAATACCTAACAGGTCCCTGCCCTAGAAATTACCACACCGCCCCTTAAGAATTCCCCAAATACCTAACAGGTCCCTGCCCTAGAAATTACCACACCGCCCCTTAAGAATTCCCCAAATACCTAACAGGTCCCTGCCCTAGAAATTACCACACCGCCCTTAAGAATTCCCCAAATACCTAATGGGTCCCCTAGAAATTACCCACACCCCTTAAGAATTCCCTAAATACCTAACAGGTCCCTGCTCTAGAAATTACCACACTGCCCCTTAAGAATTCCCTAAATGCCTAACAGGTCCCTGCCATGGAAATTACCATATTGCCCCTAGATTATCCAAATTTCCAGAAAATTAATAAAAATTAATAAAAAATCAGAAAATTAATAAAAATCAGAAAATTAATAAAATCCAGAAAATTAATAAAAATCAGGAAATTAATAAAAATCAGAAAATTAATAATAAAAATCAGAAAATTAATAAAATCCAGAAAATTAATAAAATCCAGAAAATTAATAAAAATCAGGAAATTAATAAAAATCAGAAAATTAATAATAAAAATCAGAAAATTAATAAAAAAAAATCAGAAAATTAATAAAATCCAGAAAATTAATAAAAATCAGAAAATTAATAAAAATCCAGAAAGTTAAGAAAAAATTTAGAAAATTAATAAAAATTTAGAAAATTTTAATAAAAAATTCAGAAAATTAATAAAAATCCTAAAATTTCACAAAGAGCCATAAAATTCTAAAAATCTTGAAAATTCACAAAAAACCATAAAATTCTATAATTCCTAAATGATTCATAAAAATTCTATAATTCTTAAAATAATTCATAAAAAAATTCAAAATCCCTAAATAATCCATGAAACATAAAACTCTTTAGTTGACAGATTCCCCATAATTTCTAATAATTTTTTGTGTTTTTTTTTCATTCATCGTTATTCAAAAATAAAAATCTTGTTTTGTGACTCTTAATCTCACGCGACGAGCTCTAAGCACGAACTGGTAGCTTTTTCTGCTGTTCGTTGTTTAGAGATTCGTATGAGTCCAAGTGCAGCCGTAGTTGTCTTGGGCCTTGTGCATATGTGGATTAGGGTTGCCATTCCTTCTTCAAAATAAAAACCATTGCTCATTTTATTCATCGATTTTCAAAATAAAGATCTTGCTTTGCGATTCTTAATCTCACGCTACGAGCTCTAAGCACGAACTGGTAGCCTTTTCTTCTGTTCGTTGTTTAGAGATTCGTATAGGTCCAAGTGCAGCCGTAGCTGTCTTGGGTCCTGTGCATATGTGGATAGGGATTGCCCTCCTCTTTCAAAATGATCAAGCCGTTTTCGAATATCACTTTCCAAGCCGTTTTCGAATATCACTTTCCAAGCCGTTTTCGAATATTACTTTCCAAGTAGCATCGAAGGTCAAGCCTTCGAGTGCCTTTCAAACACACCTTTAGACACTCTTGAAGGTCAAGCCTTCAAAATAAAACATAACCAGAACTACGTAAGCCTTGAGTTTCCCATTGCACCGGGGAATACGTAGGAGCAGGATCAAGTCCTGTCAGGCTAACCTCCATCAAGTATTTATTTTCACTCTAATAAAAGGGATCAAACTATTTTCAAATAATCACACACTCAATTTAAGGGTACTGTTCTTCGGAATAGGCGAGTGGGGTGCCTAACACCTTCCCCACTCGTAACCGACTCCCGAACCTAAATCTCATCCAGGGTTTTTCCAAATCTTTTTCCCTTAAATAAAAATTTGGTGGCGACTCCACAATAATCAAATCAACTTTTTTTTTTAAATTTTAGCGAGTTCGTCGTCTCGTCGGAATTACGGTTGCGACACATATTTGCTCACTTGAAAGACTCTTTCCTTATACCATAAATCATGTCCTTTACTCAATCTTCCATATCTACATCAGCCTTCTCTGTCTGGGACACACTTGGCATGTCTATAATTTACCATGTCATGTCCAAATTATGTAACTTTTTCAAAACCCATCACAAATAATAGGCTCTCTGATTTCATCAACACTCAACTGTCACTCATTTAGAAAATTAACACAAGGATAGTAAAACCATCCATTACTATGAAGAAGATTTATCTGTGCAAATTTCAAAAAAACTTTAACCCTATGCTCTTACTAATCACTCATTCATTTAACATTGATCCGACTATGATCCATACTATAAAATAATCATAAACACATGAACCTATTAACTTGGTCATTGATAATCACAATTTAGTTTCCTCACTATTGGTAAGGCCCTATCCCATCCAAGAAACAAGTTTTTTATTCATCAATTAACAAACTTCTTAAATTTTGAATATCATACTTGGTGAAAATTTGGTAACATTTCACATTAGTTTCCAAGTACACAACTTGACTATAGTGTCATTTACCATGATCAAGCATGTACCTAGAGATAATGCAAAATGAATTGAACTGAAAGTTCATCAAATACAATTGATAGGATTTAAGAAGAAAATGTTTACTACTGATAAAAAAATTTAGTCCCAAATTTTCCAACCTGGTCAATTCATTAAATATAATGAGCGGTTCACTTATTCAGTAATATCATTGTATTCAATCTCAAATAGGAAACTAAGGGTATGCTAAAATTTAAATTCAAGTAAAGTTCAAACTATAGGAATGAGAAAGCTAATTAAGACATGCATATTTATGGTAATCTATATAGAATCAAATATAGAATTTTTGAAGAAATTGAAAAAATTAGGAGTGGGTACAACTTCTTTCAGAATTAGGCTCCTTTAATTCTTACTAAAGGAAGTTAAGTGAAAGACATTTCTTAGAGGCTTAGTATAAGTATGGGCTTACTAAACTAATTATGTTTAAGTCTTTCTAAGTGGAAAGAGACTGATGATAAAATCCTTGGACATAGTATAACACCCTAAAAAATGAATAATAATTTTATACTTAAGTTGTTCATTTGGTTCCATTATTAGTTTGTTATCTTATGATGCAGAATTCTTTAGAAAATATTATTAGAGAAAATACAGTAATTTTTTTTTAAAACTGTTTGTTATAAATTACCAGCCTCGTTGATAAAACATAGGTGTTGGTAAACAAGTTACTAGGCATTTCTTGTGCATGTACAAAATGTGATGAACACGTATTATTTTCATTGATACATTTATCAATTAATTCACACTAATAAATTAAACGTAGGTTATCCACACAACATCACATAATTAAACAATCCATTTACATATTCAAGCAGTCTTAGGCACTAAGGCCTGATCATATAATTTATTATAAACCTTAATTTACAGTCCTCATTTACATACATATTTACTACATATTATCATACATATATTATATATACATAGCATACTACTACTTTCTAATATCTAGGATGCTTGCATCCATCTATTCGTAAAATGTACATTATTGATATGGCTTCCTAGCTTCTGCTCTCCTTACAAACTAACTTGGATATCAGCAAACCTTTACAAGCCTAATGATGGAATCACTTCATCCACATGCTTTGATCCAACAACATAAACATTTCTTCTAGCATCTCTTGGTAGGCATGGAAAGGATAAGGCATCAAATATGGCAAGCTTCCATAAGAACACCATAGATGAGACGAGCTATGGTAATGTGAAAGGAGTTTTAGGATCAGTCTCCCTTTCTAAGGAAGAGGATTCTTTAATAGTAGCTGCCACTGCCTATGATAGCCTGGAGTGGATGGAAATACTCCTTTAGGGTGGAACGCCTCCAAGGGAGTAAAAAATCCCATGGTTATAAATTTTGGGCTTAGAACTTCAGTGATGAATAGATGACCAAGCGAAAAGTAAATCCAGATGTTGACTTGTGTCGTGATTAGCGAACCATATGGGCTTGCTGACCAATCGACATTACTAATGTCGACATAAACCACCGCTGTCGTGAATGACATTATTGTTGTCTAGGAAGAAAGTGGAAATAGAAGGAATGAGAAACTAAGTTTCTTAATAGGTCCTACTCTACCTCTAGTGTCATCACTTTTATTCCAACCACTTGAGTTTATTAGAAAAATCATGACATGCATACAAGATTTTGTTTTAATCTTCTAAAAATGTCCTACTGAAGTAGGTTGTTTTTACATAGGAATAAACTTGTTGCATAGGCATATATTTTTCTTAACTTCATAAATCTGGGATCACAAATAAGATATTATTTGACTCAAAAGGGATTCTATATCTTAAGCTTTATTTCTATCTTTATTCCATTCCACAACTTTGGAGAATACTAGATTAAGTTCCTCAACTTTGAGGAAACTTTTAGACGTAGACATACATTAAAAACATATTCAAACAATATCTTCTCACTGAGTTTTCTACTCTACCTTCTCCTAAGCTTTCCTTTTCTTTAAGTTACATTAGTTTCATATGATCTTTACAACTTAGAAGTTTTCTTTAGGTGGCCGAATGATTTTCTATTCTTTTGCTAAGCTTCTTTTAAACTTTTAATTCTTCATTTAACATTATAAGGCTTCTTAAGTTACCAAAACAAGATTTCAAACTCTTTTCTTCTCATTTAATCTAGAGTGGCTGAATGTAAACCCTTGGCTTCTAAGACTTTCTAATTTACTTTTCGTTGTCTTATGAGTTGAATTTTAACATTTGAAGACTAATCCTATTATTGATAGTTAGGAATTTTTAAGACTTATTCTCCATCTATATAAGTCATGGCCGAATGACTTAACCTAGCTCCCAACTTCATGTTTTATTCCTAATCACTTATCTTATGCATGCTTCGGTTTAGGCTTCAATTATGATGAATCCTTACTTTCTTTTCACTAGCTTAGTGTATATGTTCAAATGGGTTCCTTAACCTTTGTAAGACTTACTTCCAATTTTAATTTATTCTAGATATAGACCAAATGATATTTAGTTCATGCTAGTTAAGAATTAAGTCTTCTCCTAGAGCAATTTATCTCAAAGTGGCCAAATGGTTCCTTCGCTAATTCCATAATCTTCTTACACTTTTAATACCTCGTACCTACTTGCTAAGGATCCTTACTTAAACCTAGTTAAGAATTAAAACTCCTTTTTGGATTAATTAACTACAAGGTGGCCGAATGCTTCTCCTAAGGTCAAGGGTTTTCATTTTTTACTCTAGTTGACTTAGGTTGACCTATTCTTATAGATAAAGTTTAGATTTCAAGTTTAACCAAGTTTAGTTGATTTTTAGGTCTTGTTCCCCACTCCTAAGGGTCATGGCCGAATTGACACTTCCTCCTTTACCATAGTCATGGTTCATTTTTAGTTACAAATTTTATGCCTTCTTGAAATTTAGATTAAATACTAATTATAGACTTCACCCTATTTTATCTATGTTGGTATTAGAAATTGGTCACTTCTAAGTGTTTCTTATACCTTCAATTAGCCCCTTTTCATACTGAAAATTCTTAATACACCATTAACCAATTTTAAGCTTATTTTTCTCTTAATGTACACTAGGGTGACCAAATGCACACTTAGTGAATTTTTAGGCCATTTTATCTCAAATTCTCTTCATTCAAAGGTTTCCTTACATCTTTGAGAACCTAGTTACATGATTTGTATCACTTATGAAAATTTGAAGAGTTTTATCCTTGAGTTTCCCTGCGTGGCCAAATGCCTTCCTTGGCTTGTCGAGGTCACCTTTTCAAATTTTCTTCTTATACAACCATGGTTCCTTGATTTTATGCACTTGTAGAACCTTAAGCTCTTAGTCCATACATGGTTGTCCAAAGTCAACAGTTTGGTTTATGGTCAAAATGAGTCTTGAGTATCTTGTAAAGCTTATGCCATTTTATGGTTTAAAATTCCAACATTTGCTTAGTAATTTTTAGATCCATGCCCAAAGTAAGCTTTTGGGACTTAAAGATTAATTTTTATTTCACTTTGTAATATTTAAGTTCATGGGTTCCTATCTGGACCTAATAGCACATAAGTCCACCATAAGAAGAAAAATCACAACTTTAAGTTTTAAGCATAAAAACGTGCAACATAACATTTTTTTTCCCAAAAACAAAATGTAGATCCACAAGATCTACTCTAAGATCCATACATATCCTACCAAGAACACTTCAAAATTTTTCTCATGATTTCCTCAAAACTTCCCGAAGTTTCAAAATGGGTTTTAAAAGAATTATCATTGATTAAATTTCTTCTAAGTTACTTAGAAACACTTTAAACCAACCAAGCTTCATTTTTTTTTTTTGTCAAAAATCATTAGAAAATGGTGATGTTCATTTTGAACCATTTAAATGCAACCTTTATCCCTCATGAGTCTAAAAAAAAGGAGATCCATGGATTTTAGAGAAAGAATCCATAAAAGGAAGAAAACAAACCACAAAAAGTAAGCTTAATGCTTAAAAAGACAAACTAGAAGATCCTACTTGATGGTGAGTTAGTGTGGTGATGGCTGCTCTTTGAACCCCCCCCGCAAGGTTCTCTAAGTGAAAGTGGTGGGGCTTTTTGTTCAAGGCTTAGTTTTAGCTTAAATCTCAAAGATGGATACTTAGGCTTAAGGTGAAAGCTTAGGACGTTTTGGACTCAGATGGATTTGGAAAGATTTTGAAGAGTTCGATAGGGGTTTTAAAAAGTAAAAATTGAACCAAAATAGGTATAAAAGGGCTTAGTGAATTTAGCCAAGCATGGATAAATTTGGATTAATTTTACACTTAGGGGTATTTTGATAATCATGCATAGATTTTCCCATTTTTAAAAATAATTCACAATTGAAGGACTTATCATTTTAGACATTAATTAGTGTTAATAAGGCTGAGTTTTCCATTAATCATGTTTAACATAGCCTAAGCATGGTTAACTTTCAAATAATCAAGGTTAATTAGCCTTAACCATGGTTAAAGAAATCTTACTATTAATTATTTTTGTCTTCTATGGGTTTACTTGAGTTGACTTGGCTTGGTGACTCACCACCGTGGTCTCCACATGGTAAATTTCATGTAGTTCATGTGGAGCCCACTCATGACTTCTTCCTTATACTTTTGTGCCCTTTCTGGCCTTTTAGGGGCATTTTTCGTATTTTTTCTTAACATTTCCTGAAAAATTCCCAAATTATTCCTCTAACAATTCTAACACTTTTTGGTTCATTCCTATGTTAATCTAAGATTATTTGATATTTTATGGGAACTAACTAGCTCTATGTAGAAAGAAGAGCTTTCTAGGGGTGTTTTGGGTGTTTTTGTTTCTTCTTTGTTCTCTAAGTTTTTCTCACTAATTTTGGTCATCCATGATGTTTTGTAATCCTTTAAAATTTATTTTACTTATGTTTTACATTTATATGGTACATTATTTGGGTTGCCTAGGTGTAAGGATATTTTCGTCATTTGCACCAACTTTTCTAATTTCTTTGTTTTTGGTTCATGATCTTAACAAGTTTCACTCTAGAAATCATTTGTGGCTTCAATAGTTCATCATAAAACTTTGGGGGTGTTACACATAGAATTGGAATAGTTCAACAAAAAATACATATATACATTTTATCAATCATCATCATCATCAAAACACACTCATCTATTTTTTAGTCACCCAATAAAAATAAAACAATGCAAGCACCTAATAATTAAACATATTGATATGATATTCTTACCTAGATGGTAAAAAAAAGGTGATTCAAAGATAATGAAGGTAAAAACTACAATAACTTTGAAAATGAGAACTGAATCTTGCCCAAGTATGAAAGAAACTCGGTTAGAATATAAAGAAGATATGAATCCTATACTTACTTAAGGGAGTTATTATTGAGAAATTTTAGATAAAAATATCAAAATAAAGGTCTTACAAAGCATAACCAAGTTATGTCTTTCAGATAGTAGAAGCTATAATTTGGCTAGAATTAGAAGCTAATCATAGAACCTACACAAACCAAACAAATTCATAAAGTATAAGTGTCATAAATATATACACTTTTAGTACTAAATTGGAAAGAAATAAGAATTTATATATTAAACCTACTTAAAATAGAATATGAGTAATTTAATTTAAGTTGTGACTATGTGTAAAATTAGCTACCTACTATTTTGGTTTCAAGCATGAGTTAAAATAAATTATATGTTTTATGTTTACAGCTACAAGGTCCAATTTTTTCAATTTTTTTCAAAATCAAGGCAAGATATGACTATGGGGTGATGATATTTATATTGACATTTTGTTTCGTTACAGTTTCGAGATATAGAGTAAAGGAACTCTGAGATTTTATATCAGAAACTTGCAACATATATCAAACTTAATATCATAGGCTACCACCCATTCTTTCAATACACACAGATAATAGAATGAATCACCCTGGCTCTCACAATATTCCTCTAGCTTAAAGTATTATGAAATCAAAATAAAAGATTAGAAGAAGAGTCTCCTACTTAATGTTGCTTAGTATTTTCAGTTCTATTTCAAATTCTTTCAAGCAATGGGTATATCACTAGGACCTAACTTGTAGGAACATGAACAACTTAGACCAGCCTTATATGAAGTCAAGATACTCCAAAATTAGAAAACTATTGGTGTCACATGTTACTTGTATGCATTGAGAAAAGGACTTTAAAAGAAGTTTAAAAAAAGGCAACAACACATGTATACTATCTTAATATAGTCTTGAAACATAGGTTCATTCCATTTAATTTGTGACAAAACCCTACCAAAACATGAGCTAAGTTATGAAATTGAGGAAAACTACTATTATTTTCATTTCTTGATTTGCTAAAGGATTCTAAGAATTTATGAGAAGGGAACTAGAATTTTTAAAGAGAAATGAAATTAATAAATTAATGTTAAGGTAATCACTAAAATGGCGATTGTTAGATAGGATTTCAGAATTCAAACTTCTCAAATTTTGGGTTGGAAAATATTGAATTTGAATGCAGAAATATTACACTATAATCTATCGGTCATAAACTATCAATATCAAATCAACAAAAGGAAAGAACATAATTTAGATTGTATTACACAGAAAGGCCTTACTCCTTCACTTTGTAAGCTATCAAATTAGGGATTTAATTTGCTCAAAGAGATTTATTTTGTAGTTCCCATTGCTCAAACAACACATGCTGAGGTTTAAGGGTCTACAATTTCTTAATTTGACACTAAACCAAAAGATGAAGTTATAGGAATTAGGATTCAAACAACGTTGCAAAATAATAAACAAATGATCCTTATACCATTCAAATTGGAACTGGTACTAAAATATATATGATGAATAACACAAGGAATAAGCCTTCAATGAAAAAAACACACACCATTTATGATGAATAATGTTAGATGTTGGGTGTGGGAGAAGAAGTCCCTTAGCTGCTACTGCTGGCTAGTTTCCTTTCTATATAGGTTTTCACTTCTTTTTCACACTACTAGTTCATTTTCATTCTCAATTTAAAAATATCTTTCTTTAGTTCAATGCATCAAACTAAATTAATTTTTTGTACACATGTATAATTGGACCTGGACCACATTGTAGTAAATACTTCACCAAAGCATATAGTAATTGTAGATATCATTCTTAATTACATAAGATACAATTATTTAACTTAATATTATATTTAAAACATACTTCCTATCCATGTGCAAGGATTAGCTCTTTTTCATCCTTTATTTTTTTTAACAAGTGCATAAAAGGGTTATCACTGACATGTGCATAAACATCATTCTCCCCCACAAAGTATTCTCTAATTCCATATACATAGCAAGAAGGTAGAGATAATTGAATGAAAAATTTAAAACTATTTTAGATAAGCCCCACATGTAACAACAAGCACTTGAATTCCAAAATAAAAAAGTTTAATAGTTTTTTGACACCATCGACCAAAAGAAAAAAGAAATAGAATACGAAAAAACTTGAAGCATCTTAGACCCATTCAAAGAGGGGTAGTAGGCTTTGAGATAACTTGTTAAACTTTTCCAATAAAAAGAATGCTTCAACTTCAACTTGCTTCACTATCTAACATCCATTTCCCTCTTTTCCTTTTTCTCACTTGTGGAAACGTGCCAACAACTAGATTCTCTTCTTCCCTTACCTAACAAACACTTATTCTCTCTAATCCTAGATATAACACCCAGCCCCTTACTCTCAAACTTCTCTTGGATAGCAACAATTTTTTCGCCCATAAACTAATAGCCATTACACCCACACAACACCTCAAAGTGAATCCAAGGCATATAGAAATTAGCTAGCATTTGTACACATAATCTTTTAAGATCAATTGGGATAAACATATCTAAGAATTAGCTAATGAGGCAGTTAGAAAGGGGGCGTGAGCCTCACATAATTGAATTAAGGTCCTAGAAGCTACTATGTGAACACATAATCTTTTAAGATCAATTTCGTGTACACATAATTAGAAACAGAGCTTTTCATGTTTTGCAAGGTTAATGGAAATGTGCAACAAGCTTCAAGGTAGCTAGAAACGTTAGAATTGAAGAGTGTTGAAATACATAACTATTTCCATTTCAAATTCAATTTTACAATTAAAGAGAGTGCTAAGCCTCTAGCCCCGCATATACATTAGCAATATAGGAATTGTTGACCTCTAGGAGGGTACTAAGCATGGGAGTTAGCTACAAGGGTGATCATAGGAAAATTATTAGGGAAGTAATGGAGTTAGAGCTAAGGGATAGACAAGGAGTTTTCAAAGATTTCTTTTTGGCCTTTTCCAGGGTACTATGTATTTTGTTATGAAGATTCTATCCTATAATATTAGGGGAATTGGAAGAAAGGTTAGAAGGCTTGTGGTAGTGGAGAGTCCAGTTTTATTATGTATACATGAGTTGATGCTAATCTTTGCAAATTGCTATGGGATTATCTAGATTTTGATTTAATAAAGGAGGCATTAAACGTCCTCTTCCTTTGAAAGATAATGATGTTGATTGGGGACCTAAACCTTTTTGGCTGACCTATAGTGGCAGATGAGAATGGTGTGAGAAATGTGCTGCTATGCTGGGTGATATTAGGAATGGTTAAAGCTGTTCCTTTTAGTTCAAAGCAAAGCTGGCCAAGTTCTAAGCAATATGATACTAGGATGGATGATATTTCAACACCTACAAGATATATTATATGGATTGATTTTTTATTTCATACTTTTTATTGAAATTTCATTAACATTACATTGAGAATAATGATGAAAATTACAATGAAACCTTAAAACAAGAATATGCCACACATAACCTAAGAAATTCATGTGAAAATTGCAATGCAATGGGATAGTGTGTGTGTACTTTTAACAAGGAAGGTCTATAAGGGTTTAAAAAGGGTACTTATAACCACCTAATACACCTTATACTTGTGAGTTATCTCTTTAATGTTCTCAGCTTTAGTTGTGTCTACTAGTGCTGTAATAAATAACAAAGCTTGTTATTGTAAGTAACCAATTACCAATCAATGCAACTTTTAATTTTCTAGTCACAGAAAATAGCAGTAGAAACTAATAAACTCAAAAAATTAAAGACTTAGCATAGTAATTAAAATAAAGGGGATAGAAAGAAAAGGATCTTACTTACTCTATATCCTGTCCCCAATAATAAGTGAGATATAATGGTCTATTTACAATGGTTTGCTTATAGTTTATTGAGGGAACCTTGGAACTGCACTGTACAACTATGTTAAAATCCTAATTTGATGATATTGATGTTTTGGTACAATGAACATACCAAAACCCAGAATTCCCCAAATAAGATAACTTTCATTAGCTATATAATGAATATATTTGTTCTACAGTTACACAAATAACTATATCCAGAGGTAGATATTTGTCTTAAAACAAATAGATAGAACTCAAATAATTGCCACACAAAATACACCTTAACTAGGAGGCCACACAAATAAAATCAACAAAAAAATTCCAATATCTAGACATATTATACATTTGGTTCCTATATGGAACTATATTCCACCAATTTCATTCAATCTTCAAAGAGTATAAATGAAATTACATACCTGATTTTTAAAATGTCTTGTTAGGGTTCCTTTAAAACACACTTAATACACTAATGTCATTGAATCTTGGATTGAGAAAATGTACCATAAATCAAGGTTTCAAATTCAACTGAAACTCAAAATCAAATATACAATTGAAAGAGAAGATGAAGACAAAGACGTATACTCACAATCACGCCTCTTCGGTTTCTAATTCAATCTCAAAGTCCTAGAAGAACTTCTTATGCATATTCTGCCAAAATAATGGAGAGAGGTCATAAGCTCACAACAACGATTTTGAACAGAAATGGGGAGAGAGTTCTTATCACAGTTTACAATGGAGAGAGGTCACATTACCACATAATAAAGGAGGTCATTTATTAGATGAGAGAAAGCTCCTACCATAGCAATAGGGAGTGAAACAACAATAACAAGGGATGACAGTTAGTTTGGGAAAAAGATTTAAAGTTTGTGGAAGAAAAATTCATAGAAAAGGAAAGAATTGAGAACAACATTCTACATTGGTTAATTAGTACACCCGATGTAGATAATATCTATTACATCAATTCAAGATATAACCAATGTAAAATATAGTTTCTAAAGTGGTTACACTACAACCGATGTATTAAGTTGTTCCTTTAATTGAAAATCTACAATCATGTCATTTTTTACATCAGTTCTTAATACCAATGTAAAAAATTGATATAAAAAACTTTTTTTACTAGTGATTCTACATCGATTCTCCATACAACCAATGTAGAAAGTACTTTCTACATTCATTCTAAAGAAATTAATATAAAGAGTACTCTCTATATTGGTTGTATGTAAAACAGATGTAGAAAGTGTCAATTTTATTTGTAAAAATATCACTGCATTTTTTCTACATCGGTTCGAGAATAACCAATCTAAAATCTTGTTGTAAAATATTATTTTTCCACTAGTGTGTAACACAAAATGAAAAAGGATGGAATGGTTAAAAAAAATTGAGAAAAAAAAATTCAATTCTTAAATGATGGATAGAGTAAGGAGTCATTGGATGATATCGTTCAAACTCTTGAGATGCATTCTAGTGGGTATGATCGATAAGTCCTTGATTTGTTTGAATTATTTCGTAAAGAAAAAGAACATTATAGTCTTGTGAATTTTACTTTAAAAGACTCTGTTGTCAGTTTACATGAAAATTGAAGGGGAAACACATCCCTAACTCTTAAAAGGCATTTCAACCCTTACTAGACGTAAAACCAATAGAAGATGTGAGCCATAATCATAACTACGATTCATTTTCATGCATACATTCTTGTCATTTATGTTGTCCTTTCAATTTATTAGGTTTTCAATTTTGAAATTTTTACATCCCCCTCATGTCTTTCACTTATTCACTTATGACATTCATTTTTTCCTTTAACAAAAAAAATACAAAGTTCTACTACCAAAACCTGATTCCCCACCATTCAAGCAATCTCTTTATCTAGTATTGAAACTTTATAAATTATTGCTCTTAGGTGGATCAATATAGTGAATTTTTCTAAAAATAAAGTAAAACAACATCTGGCGAGAGGATCAATACTATCTGTATTTTTGGTGATTCTAACCTTGGAAAAAGATAGAGAGTTTCAACATGTAGTATATAACCTTGGCAAGATATTAGATGCCAGAAAAATCAATATGTATTTTAGGGGAGGGAATCAAGGTTTAAATGGATGTATTGTATGATCTACAATCATATGGGCAAGCAAAAGTTTGGGTATTGTCTTAAAAAATGGAAATCACAAGAACATCTCTTACTTCCTTGGGCATTGAGTTAAAGGTTGCAACCATGCATGAACGTATGGGACACATGTTGAATAATGATGATGTTTTTATTGCATTATCTGGTGGTCTTGGAATAATGGAAGAAATTTTCATCATTATATTTTGGGCTGACAAGAATTTTCATGGAAAACCATTGGGCTTATTAAATATTAATGGTTTTTATAATGTTTTCTTGTTTGCTTTAGATCATGTTGTGGAACCAGATTTCATGCCCCAATCCTTGCACAACATCATAGTATCTATTTTAACTACTAATCAACTACTTGACCAATTGCAGAATCATACATCCGAGTTCAGCCAAGTAATGAAACCAATGAATTAACCCAATTAAGATAGTAGTAACAAAGGAGAACCAGATACCACTATTCGATTATAAATTTACTTATTCTGGTAGTTTTCTTGTATTTTACTTTATTGTTACGTGTATCTTAAAAAAAAGATTATGTTATACAATATAAAAAATTAGGGACAATATCTTTGGTAGGTTTGGGGGAGGATGGTCTGGTTAAAAAAAGAAAAAGGTTAGATTTGAAGACTTGTTTTGTGTAAGATGGCTGAGTAAGGAGTCACACTTTATGTAACACCATAATAATGATACCTATCATATGCTTAAATAATAATGCGAATTCACTATTAAATTGTTGAAAATATGAGCCTTGTCGTAGTAATCCATGTAGTAGATAATGAATTTTAAGACGTCATCACTCACATTCTTTTTGAAAACTTGCATTCATTTACTTTTCGTACTATACATTAGTTTCCAAAAAAATATTTACATTATTAGTTATATAGGTAATACAATACATAGACAACAATATGTTAAAAACTCATGGTGAATCTTTTAAATAAAACAAAGGCTTCTATGCCCTTCATAAGTTACAATCATCCAAAGCAAATGGTACAAAGTTGGACAAAGAATAAGGTCCTTTATAGCTTTTCTCACATTCCATTTCATGAACATCATTCTCTAGTCCATGTTATTTGATTCACATAGACCATGTCCCCTGCAAAGAGTATGATAGGACCTTGAGAGAGAAATGGGAAGTAGGGAGTGAGAAATTATAATTTCTCAGTAGGTGTAAATCTTAAGGTTGGTATCATCATTTCTAATCCAGCCACTTTAGTTTATTAAGAAAAGGTGAAAAGCATACAAGTTCAATTATTGCTTTTTAAAATTATACTTATTTGAAGTGGATTCATTTTAATAATAGCACAAATTAAACCTCATACAACATGTAATTGATACATACTCTGGATCTTTTTTCATAAAAATGTCCATAGACATAAATCTAATACATTCTTTAGATCTCATTCTCATCATAACATAGCTAAATACATAAATCAATCTATTTCTCTAGTTACCCTCTTAGTGACAGTTGATTTAAGGCATATCATTAACAATTTAGTCAACCAATATCTTTCAAATTCTGATCTTAGATATAAGCTCATTTTGGATGGTCGTCACCATGATAAATTTGAAAGACCTACGGCTTCCCCATAGAAGTATTTAGTTGAAGCCCCCATAGAAGGACCCACTACCTTATGAGTGTGTACAAGTCCAAGACTTAGCACACTAGGACTAGTGTTAAGTTTTCACATAAATTTCTTCTTTACTAATCTCTTGATTTATTAGGTTCCACTTTAAGTCTTCATATTAGAATGCATGCTTAATATTCAATCAAAATGCTATGTACATATAGCACCCAATTCATCCATGTAAAATCAAATCATGAAACCATATAAACATATACAAGTTATCATGTCATCCAAGAGATCACACAAGTCATTACATCAATCAAGAGAGAACATAACATATTTACACATATAAGAGCATGCTCAAACATCACCATGATAAATAGGGCATTAATAGTTACCCAAAAGTTCACTTTCTTGGTAAAAATCTTTACTTAAGCATAGTCCTTAAATTTTGGACAACATGCACATTTCTTCTAAAAGTTCCAAGTGCACCTCATTCTTTATATTTTATGAGAAACCCCTCATCCTTCTAAGTTACCTCTCATCCTTTCCTTTTCTTAAAGGCTAGGATTCTCTCATACTTTTAATTTAAGTATATGACATGGTGAGGTTTAGTATATTTGGTCGAATGGTATTTTTGTTGCTAATCTACCTTGTTATCCTAGAATCAGTATTTTTCTATACCACTACTCCATCCCAAGTTTAAGTGTTACAAGTTTTATGCTTTCTTGACAAATAACTTTACTAATCAAGTTTGAGTCACTAATAGATTTACTTGTTTACCTCCTTGCTTATTAATTCAAAGCATCTTACTTATGTTATATTTAAATGTCTTTAAGCATCCAAATTAACTTACTTTACACACTTGTGTCATGGTTGGCTGAACCTACTCCTTATCCCCCTAAAACCTCCACAAGAATGTCTTTAAGGATGGTGGTGGGGATTGGTTTCTTTGACTTATTATAACTTAAACATCAAAAATAGAAGATCATGCTTAGTGTAGGTTTTGGGGTTTTGAGAGAAGTTATGTAACACTCATAATTTCTCATAATGGAATTTCTAGGTTACAAATACCCTTTAGTAAGGAATAAAGTATAGATAAGAGTAAAAGACAGAAAGAAATTAGAAAAATTTTAACAAATGATGAAAACGCCCCTACACTAGGATAACCCAAATAATGGGCAAGAAACACTTAAAAAAAAGGTTAAAATATGTTACAAGGAATAATAATACTTCAAGATGATTGAAAAGTCATAAGAAAATAATAGAAATGAAGAGAGGGTGAAAAGGCCATCAGAAAACTCTGAAAATACTCAAAACACCCTTAGAAAGATCTGTTTTCTATAAGGGATAAAATGCTCCTGGAAAAATTGAAAATGAAACTAGAATGATTAGGGAAAGAACCAATAAGTTTTAGAAATATCGGAGGAATAATTTGGGAACCTCTAAAGAAATGCTGAAAAAAATTACCAAAATACCTTTGGAAGGTTGGGAGGGCAAGAAAATGCGAAGCAGAAGTCAAGAAGTGGATCTCACTCATGGAGCACAAAATTGTATGTGGAAATTGAGGTGCTGGCTCATCCCATGAGCCATCACTTCAAACATGGCATATAAGACAAAAATAATAAATAGGAGAGATAAAATTAATCATAGTTAAAGTAAATTAACCTTATTTAATTAAAATTAACCATGCTTAAGATAGGTTAGTCTTGATTAGTGACAAATTTAGAATAATTAATATTAATATAATCATAAAAGAATAATTTCTTACATTTACATTTATTTTAGAAAATGGAAATTAAATGCAAATATACCAAAATGTCCTTAAATGAAAAATTAATTCCAAAACTACCCTTAAGTGACCGAATTATATTTTAGCTTTAGGAAGCTCATTTGCTTCATTATGGATCTTCTAAAAACTTAGGTAAATTCTATATACTCCTCTAAAATCAAACTACTTCTAAACCCAAAATTTACATTAAGGTTAAACTTCCAGCTTTGAGGTAAAAGTTAAATAAAAACAAAACAATAAAGCCCTTTGACACACTCATTGCAAACACCTAAAAATAATTTCTAGATTTTATCCAACTATGATATAGTATAAGGTACAACTTAGTTCATCTCCCAAAGACCAATTAAGATTCTTAACAAAATTAGAAAAAAGTTAGAACAAGGGGATTTTGTAAAAATTTAATATTAGATTCAGAATATAAAATGAAGAATGAAATTAATGATGATCAACTCAAGGAATTTAGATGCTATTTTCATAACTAAATAATGTGGATACTTCTTTAAGTTTTCATTCAGGATAAATTTCCTAATTTTTGCATGCTTAGAACTCATATTATGCTCAAAATACTATAATAGAGTCATTTTAATCAATTAAGCAGAAAAATTCTATTAAACTCAATATGGACCCAAACTCATAAAATATGAAAAATACCACTTCATTGAACATATAATAAGTCTTAATAAGATAAATATGAGAGAAAATTATTTATGAAAGATATGTTTATCACCCTTGTGAAACCCTAATGATGACACCTGTCAGACGCTTAAGTCATATCGTGGATTCACTATTAGTTTGTTACTTCATGATGTGAAACTCTTTTCATTTTAAAATTACTGGTACTAAAAAATACGATACAATTTTTCTTAAAAGAAAGAACACTTATTGGAAGTGCGAGCCTTGTCATAGTGGTTAATGCAGTAGAAGATAAATGTTATGATAATGTCACTCACGATAATTTTTATAACTTGCATTTATTTACTTATTATAATAATACATTCATTTTCACCATAATACTTACATAATTAATTACATAAGTAATACCACACATAAGAAATAGTAAGTCAAGACTCTCAAGGAATCCTTTAAAACAAGACAAGGTCGTTAGTATCCCTTATAAGTTACATTCGTCCATAACAAGATATACAGAGTGTACATAAACAAAACACAATTCTCTTTACTGATTCATGCGATATCTCCTCACAAATTGCTGGAATCTTCTCCTCCTCGTTTATTCCAAGTCGTGAGCACTACAGAGTGAGTCCATATTATGTAGTTTGAGGCAAATTACTACCATCATGAACAAAAAAATTGAGGTCTGGAAGGAAACCAAAGGTAGGGAATGAGAAATCATAATTTCTTAGTAGGTGTCTACCCTAGGGTTGGTGACATCATTTCTATTCTAGACACTTCAGTTTATTTATGAAAATGTGTCAAGCTTACATGTTCATTTCTCAAATTCAAAATATTCCCATTTTTGAAGTGCTTTTATTTTAATTATATAAAATTCCATGTTAAACATAATCATATCTTTCATTCATTTTGTGGGTCACCTTATTAACATGATGAAAAAACGTCAAAGATACTACTTGACACATTAATATCTCTTGCCATACTCATAGTCATTCGCAATGGTCGTCACCACCTTAGCTTAAAGACCTTTGGCTTGCAACATGGATAGTCCCAAACTTCCACACATGCACAAGTCCCTGACTTGGCACTTTACAAGTATGTGGTTGTTAAGTTTTCACATAGGATTTTCTTTAGTGACCGCTTACTTATTAGGTTCCATTTAAATTCTTTAAAATAGGATGTATGCTCAATGTTTATAACATTTGTAATTTATCATAGTGGACTCTCTAAGTTATAAATATCCTTTAGTAATAAATAAAGTAGAGATAAGAAAAAAAGATAGAGAAATTAGAAAGATTTTATCAAATGAAGAAAATACTTCTATACTATTATAATACAAATAAATGTGCAGAAAACCCAAAACAAAAGTTAAAAGTGAAAAATTACCAAAATATCCCCATAAGGCTACTAGAGTAAGAAAATGAGAAGTAAAAGCTAGGAAGTGGGACCTATCCCTTGTGCAGGAAATTACCATGTGGGAAATGTGGTGGTGACTCACCATATGAGTCATCACTCCATTAAATTCATATAAGATAAAAATAATAAATAAGAGAGATAAAATTAACCATGGTTAAAGTAAATTAACCTTATTTAGTTAAAATTAACCATGCTTAGAATAAGTGAATCTTGATTAGTGAAAAATTCAAAATAATTACCATTAAACTAATCCTAAAAGGATAATTCCTTACATTTATATTTTTTTAGAAAATAAAAATTACATGCAAAATTACCAAAATTACCAATATGCCTTTAAGTGGGAATTTAATTCCCACATGTCGTAAAGTGCACGAAATTGATCTAACGAATAAGGAGACTCATTTGCTTCATTCTCAATCTTCTAAACACTTAGATAAATCCTCCAAACTCTCTCTAAACTCAAACTACTCCTAAAAGCCAAAAAACACTAAGCTTAAACTTCCATCTTTCCAGTTTAAGCTAAATTAAGACAAATCCACCAAGCCCACCACCAACACCAAGAGATCTTGTGTGGAAAACCAAGGAGGAGGAAGAACAGCCATAAATCCCCACCAAACCCATCACAAAATTCTTCAACATGTAGGATTTTACCTAATATTTCTCCTTTGCGGATCCTTCTCTAAGATCTGTGGATATCTTTTTGTTTGAATTTATTGGAGCTCAAAACTTCCCTTTATGGTTAAATAATAGCATCACAACATTTTAGTGAATTTTGAAAGCAAAAGATAAGTTTTGATGGATTAAAGTGCTTTTAGCAACCTTACCAATGTAATTGGTTAAAATTTTTGAAAAATAAATTTTGATGCCTTGGGAAATATTTGAGTTTTATGAGAAAAGTTTTAAAGTTTTAAAAGTAAGGGATTTATAGATCTTGGAGTATATCTAGTAGATCTAAATTTGTTTTTCATAAAAGGTGTTTTCTTTAAGATTTATGTTCAAAGTTAGAAACTTGGTTGTCTTTACCTAAAATTCTTTGTTTATGAGATTGTTCTTGTTAACAATCAAGATCTGGACTCATGTGTTACAATCCTTAAAATACTAAGGAATTTAATACCATGAGATCCACAAACTTAACTTGGACTTGGACTTACAAACTACAAAGTGTAAAAATGGAATGTTGGACCCAAAGTTTCACAAATCACTTAAGACCTTCCATGACCAAGATCAAAGTTATGGAGTAAGGGCAATTTATGGATGTATCTGAGGACATATAATGATGAACCAAGTGCTAAAATTCATGACATCAAGGTCATATGACAAGGAAATGTAAAAAGGACCCTTGTTTAATACACCTATAACATTCGACCTCTTCCTAGTAAATTAGGAAATCTTCAGTTTAAAATTTTTACTAGAGTATAAAGAGGAACCTAATCTAGTA